>BHFT01013953.1:0-118948 GCA_004320025.1 Laticauda laticaudata | reverse complement strand
GGTTAAGATGGACTTTCTGCACTAAATAAAAGAGCTGAAGTTACGCTGGTCTCCGGTCTCATTCTTCGCGAACACAATAGGTGAGAATGAATTTGAAGCCTAATATCCAGGTCCTAGCCCAGCTCCTTCTGGAGTACAGCATTCCACCAAGATTGGCCACATATATAATCCAATATCTTTGAAAGGTATTAGGCATTAGGCTAAGGAATACTTAATTAAGCATATGCTAACTGGTGATTTAAAAAAACTCTTTTCAGTTGTGAAAAATTATGTAAAATACAATGAATCTACTAAATGATGTTTACTTTGGGCAAAAGTTATCAAATGATAAAAAGATTAATATCTTTTCAGATATTAAGCAAATAGGAGAGGGAACTCAAAAACCATTTTCCCGCTGTGACATATTATTTATTTAACTTATGAATACAAAGCCATTATCTTAAATTCTTTAAAATTTAGATGGTCAAGATGTGTGGGTTTGCTTTCATGGGAATAGTAACAGTACTTTTGCATGATAAGCCCCACACTCTTTTTAACAGGACAGAACTTTCTTTATTTCAAAGCAGAGAAAAAAAGAAATAACAAGATTCATTTTGACAATGTGTACATATATATATACACATATACATATATACATACACACACACTATATATATATGTGTGTGTGTGTGTGTGTGTGTGTATGTATGTATGTATGCAAGCTGTTCAGCTTCCTTCGGGTATTATCCCACGTCATTGTAGTTGTGCTTTTAAAGTTGTAGCAACGTTTCGGCAGAATCCATCTGCCATCATCAGGCTGATGATGGCAGATGAGATTCTGCCGAACAGTTGCTACAACTTTAAAGCACAACTACAATGACATGGGATAATACCCGAAGGAAGCTGAACAGCATACATGTAAGTACCCACCGAAAACTTAAGAATATATATGTATGTGTGTGTGTGTGTGTATGTGTGTGTGTGTGACCATAGAGGACATCATCACAGTCTGGACAGAGAGTCTGGATATCACAATCTGGACATGTGTGGTGGTGTGTGTGTGTGTGTGTGTGCGCGTGAGTGTGTCGGTCGGTCTGTCGGTCTGTCCAGACTGTGATGTCCTCCATGGTCACATATATTTCTCATTAATTGGGTTGCCTCTGGAGGGATTGTTGTTTTGTAACTTGGATCCTATCACCAATACTTCACTATTCCTAATCTAAGTAACATAGCATCTGCTGTAGCTTCATGCTTCTTTGTTTTGAAAAAATCAACAGACCATTGCAATAATGCAACACTAATTATTTGTTTTCTTCTTTGTGCTGAACACTTACGTATAATGAAAAGATTAAAATTACATTTGTCCATCTTAAAGACTGCTATTTATTTTCAACATGCCTATCAAAATTTATCAGGTACAATAAAGAGTTTCAGACCACCTTTCTTGAATTTAATAGTTTTATCTAAAACTATTTATCTAAAATAATGAAAACAATGAGTATATTTATTCAGGAACCAGTAGAAAATTGTATATAGATTCTAGTTCTTAACAACAAGTTTTTCTTTTGTTTTTAATAATTGAATGCTTTTGTTGGGTTTTTTTTTAACCAGACGTGAGATTTTCAGATACTTCAGGAACATGTTAGTATTATTTTATCTTTTTGCCAGGAATCATTAGCAAAGTTTATTTTTTTAAACTGAAGAACACACCTGGTCTTGGTAATTATCCAGCTGCTTGGTACAAAATGTATATTCAAATTATATCTTCTGTTTTATTGACATAGCATCTGCTGGAGGACTATGGTGGAACCCTAGTTGAAAGTTTATTTGACATAGCATCTGCTGGAGGACTATGGTGGAAACCTAGTTGAAAGTATTCGTCAAACTATTTGTGTCTGTAGTAATCTAGGTCATGGTTGTCCCAAAGGGGCTTTTTCAGGAGGCAACTGGACTTTCTTGTTTTTTCTTTTGAAGATGTTTTTTGCTTCTCATCTAAGAAGCTTCTTCAGCTCTGATAGCTCTGACTTCCATTTCCCCACTATCTTGTCAGGGCTGAAGAAGCTTCTTGGATAAGAAGCAAAACGTCTTCAAAAGAAAAAACAAGAAAGTCCAGTTGCCTTCTGAAGAAGCACCTTTGGGACAAACTATTTGTGCTTTGTGCATTGATCTTTCTCATTAAAGAATGTGAATGGCAGGATTTTAACAGATACTGTCCATAAATTGCAATATGATCTTCTGACTCCTGGACTTTCATCTCAGCCAGGATTTATTTGATTATACATATGTATATGCATACCTGGCATAATTTGGAGAGTAAGAAACTTTAAGCAAAACACAGAAAAGGAAAAACAAATAGTAAATCAAATAAATGGAAGAATATAAGATAAGGAAAGGATTGAAAAATTATTTCTTCTCTCCATCTAAAAACAACCTGATCTTCACCACTGTCACAGCCCAGACAATCTTCCTTAATTTATTTTGTATGTGTGCATTGTCATCCTATTATCGATATTTTTTGTAGGGCCACTCATTATTGCATACAATCTATATTCATTCAGCATTTATTTGTTCTTGACTCTTTCTTTTCTTAACCAGACAAACTCGTTAACTGCTTGTCTTTCACTGCATTCAATTTACTTTTATATTTACCCCGGCATAGCCATCAGCATCATATGGCAGATGCCTGGACTGAAAATGATTCTTTTTCTGAGCTCTGTTCTCACATAGACCTATTAGCAAGATTTATTTAAGATTAAATGATAGTGGTTCAAGAATCCCAGCAAGTAACTATAGAATTTAGAATCAATATACTTGAGTATACATTGAAGATAAAACTTTCTGCATTTTTTGCCACAGCCTCAGGGAGCACCAGAGAAGAGGCAGCTGTTTCATTAATAACTGGGGATTCAGCAGCTGGTTGTTTGTACAAGAGATGTTTCAATTTTTATCAGTCTGAAAATCAACTCTTACAGTACCTGGTTCTTATTTCCATAGAACAAAATCAGTAGGACCACACTCTTATATGTAGCCATGTTGCTCTTTCAAAGAATATTCATTCCTTAAGGCCCTGTCACATTGGCCGACGGATGCAAAACGTTTGTAAAAAGGACACAGCGGACGAGAAAATGTTCCATCTGTTGTTATCCGCTCTCAAAAGTGCCCCAAATTTGCATAAACAGAGTGGACAACAACGGAAAGGAACGGACGGGGAGAGGACCGTAGCGAGGATGGAAAGCGGATGCTCCATGGAAGCCTAGCGGATGGAAGCGGATGGGAGCAGATGGCACATCCGCGGGTTTTCTGGAGGAGCAAGCGAAGCGGACAAGTAGCGGAAGGAGCGGATGCAGAGCGGATGCTGAGCGGATGAAGCGGATGCAGAGAGCAGAAGCCTAGCGGAAGACTAGCAGGATTTCACAGCATTCACTGGCGCATGCGGGGAGGATATGCATTGCATCAGCCCCATGGATATAAAGGGAAGCAGCTCGCAAAGGCAGGTCACCATTCAGAGGAAAGACCTGCTGCCAGACACAGCTCCAGCCGGCCGCCAGCCAGCTGGCAAGCCAGCCAGCAAGCCAACAACCCAACAACCATCGGGAAGAAGAGAAGCCTCAGCCATCTGCTGCCAGCCCTGGGCAGAGGGGACAGGGCCACCATCCCACCCCCCTGGCCCTGACTCTGCTTTTGCTGTGGGCTTCTTGCTGCTCGGGCACGCTCTTCTGGTGCTGGAGCTTCTGCTGGCGCTGCTCCTGGTGCTGGGGCTTCTTCTGGGGCTTACTCTGCTGGGCACTGCTCCTGGTGCTGGTCCTTCTGCTGGTGCTTACTCTGCTGGCACTGCTCCTGGTCCTGCTGGTCCTCTGGTGGCTCCTGTGCTGCTTGTGCTGCTTGGTGCTGCTGGTGCTTACTCTGCTGGTGCTGCTCTGGTCCTGCTGGAGCTATGGTGCTGCTGGTGCAGCTGGTGCTGCTGCTATGCTGTCCTGCTGGTCCTGCTTTTGCTGCTACTGTTGTGTTTGCTGCTACTGCTGGTGGTGGGGGGAGCAGCCCTACCATGCTCAGACAGCGTATATGGCCCTGCCAGAGGGAGGAAGAGCAGATGCATGAACGGGAGAGGAGGCATACTCAATCAAAGAGGAACATGAGGAGGAGGGTGCTGGAATGGCTGAGGGAGAATGAATCTTTGGCAGAAGAGGACACAGGCTCTATCAAGACACCAAAAGGAAACAGGCTGCTTGGAGAGAGAAGGCGGAAAGCCTGGGCTACATTCGGAGTGGCTCCGTCGGCTGTGGAAGCACATGCACACCTGGTATGGTAAGCTGCACGCTCAAGAAAATCTGGCCAAGGCCGCGGTCAAACTGACGGGACAAGAGAACCTTGTGATGGCCAGGTGCAGCTTCCTGGAGGCGTGAAATCCGCCCACCGAGGAGCAGCCCCCTCTCACAACCTTGTCTCTCAGGCAGCCTGCTGAGAGCCAGTCCTTTTCTGGCAAAAGAGTGCAGCTCTGTGTCCAGGCAGGTATCTGTGGAGCGTGCATGACGGAGACCCCCTGACAAGCTGTACTACCCGTGGCAGAGCGCGTGGAGGACCCCCTGACGCAGTGGGAGCAAGGCGACGGCACTTCCACCACAGGCCAACCCACATCCACCCCAGCTCCACCTCCACAGAAAGGCAGAGAGGCAGACAGGAGGGGCAGGGCCACACTGTCCTGCTGGAGATCAGGGACACATCAGAAGCAGCGTAGATCTGTCCTCCTTCAGCTGGTACACACCGACGTTCCATCCTCCAACGCAAGCCCTCTCACCTACATCAACCAGACCCTCATGAACATGTCGGAACCAAGTACCAAGGTGGTGAAGGACAGGATCACCAATCTTCTTCACACAACGCCCCAAACCAAGCTGAACCTGCTCCCACCCAGTCCAGGGGCCTGCTCCTCCACCCCAGTGATGTCATGCCCTCCAAGCTTTCCACAGGCCCTCACCTTACCAAGGCCTACGGCTACCAGAAGGTCCAGCAGCACAGGCAGCCCTTCCAAGTCCCAGGCACAGATACATCACACACCACCGGTCCACTGATGCCACCGATGCCACCCACACCACCGATGCCAGCCACACCACAGATGCACCCACTCCACAGATGCCACCCACGCCACAGATGCCACCCACGCCTCACCTCCTCAGCTGCAGACCAGTCATCCCCACTACACGCTCTCCTTCCTCCACCCCACAGCCAAGGCCGGCCTCAGACATCTGTCATCGGTATTGGGGCTTGACACCCCCATGTCATGAAGGGACTCTCAACATCACGGGGCTGAGCCAGCTCTCTGAGAGCTTCCTCACACACCGTCCCTGTTGTCCTCTCGGGGCCAGGCACACCAATGACGCCTCACAGACCAGCACTCAGGCAGCAAGCCACTCCACAGCACCTGGACCCTTCACCCCTGAGACTGGGCTTGCCTCAGAGTGACCAAGAAGGAGTGCCAGAACTGGGTGGTGGCTACCTGTAGACTTTATTTTGCTTTGGACATTTTGACTTGGGTCATTTTCTTTTACAGCTTGTTTTAATTTAAAAGATTATCTTTGCTTCACACACTTGCTTCATTTTATTTTTGTAAATAAAGTCTTGTGAAACTCTTTAGAATGGTTTTAAGCTTTGCATGCTTGTGGATGCGGTTAAGATTCAGCAGTGGGAATGGGCAGGGGATACCTTTGGTATGGGTAATAGCTGTGGGAATGGGCAGGGATACCTTTGGAATGGGTAATAGCTGTGGGATGTGCAGGCGATACCTTTGGATAGGTAAGGAGAGCTGTGGGATAGTAAGCCTCCAGTGCAAGCATAGTGGGACTGTATTGGTCCACCCTCCCAGGTGGCCACACCTTTGGCCCTTTATTATCAAATAACAATGTAAATCATTGATCCAACACATTTCAACATAAACACAACTCTTTATTAAATGCCCTGTTCATTGTAGGCCCACCCAACTACATGGCCCAATTCTTCATCAATGTTATGCGACAGCCTCAGGAAGCATCCATTAGCATCTATCATCCTGTCTTGCCACTCCACTGCTCCAGCTGGGGAGTGCACCAGTGTTTTCAGGAGGTTGCGCTGCTTCTTCCCTTCACGTGAAGCTCTGTTGGGGCCTTGGCACATCCTCAGTGTCTATCAGGTTTCGCCCCTTGCCTCCATTTACCAGGCTCCATGTCCCCATTGCCTTGTTGAGGTCCACGAGGCCCTGTTCTGCTAACACTGGGTAGCCGGCTGCGCATGAGATTGTGCAGGATGCAGCAAGCTTCCACGATCCTCCTCACGGTCTGTGGCCGATGCTTGTCATGGTGGTGAGAAGTACCTGGAACCTGTTGGCCAGGATGCCAAAAGCATTCTCCACCACCCGCCTTGCCCTCGACAGCCTTGTAGTTGAAGATCCTCTCTTCACGGGTGAGGAGTCTGGAAGTTTAGGCTTCATGAGGGTAGGTTGTGAGGAGGAAGGCGTCATCCCCCACGATGAAGTAGGGCACATCTTGCGTGTCGTTGGGCAGGGGTTTCTGGATCTGGGAAGCCCCACGATGAGGTTGCGTTCCAGCCTACCCTTGAGGTCACTTTGCGTTGTATACCCTGGGCATCTAAGATGAGCCGTTGCCTGAAGCATCGATTACATGAACTTGTAGTCAGGCATCGACCATGGCGGAAGAGGATGATGCTGAAGAAACCCTTGTAGTTGTGATAAGTGGGACCCTGACCTTGGCTGGAGCTTTTGCAGGCCACATGGCTTGCCGGTCTATGGCTCCAACGGGTGTGGGGAAGTTCCACTTCTGATACCACTTGGCTCTGCAAACTTTCTTCCAGCCTTTTCAGTGGAGGGGCACTGGAGGAGCTTCTCCAGTATGTCTTCGATGATGGCCTGCACCACTTCTCTGACACAATGCTGATGCGTCTTGTGTGGCACCCTCCAGCCGTACTGCATGCTCCTGTAGGTGTCCAGAGTCAGGGGCACAGAGTCAGTGCCACCTTGAGTACAGGGTCCAGGCTGGGCCGGAAGTTCATGCTCTGCTTGGTCAACCTGGGTCTCAGCCGCTCCACAACTCGTCAACATGGCTGGAGGCATCCTCATGAAGTTTCTGGAATGCACGAGGGTCTTCGTTCCTTAGCTCCACCATCGCTCTTGTACAGTCCGTACTCTTGCTCTTTCTCCATCCATCTTCGGACCCAGACACTTTTGGCCACCTCCTTTTTTTCCTGGAGAACAGGTGAAAGAGCTGTAGATGGCTTCGCACTGTGCAAAACGATGGTGGCTACCAAAAGGAGTGTGTTACGATCCATGGTGGAGATGACTGGATGCTTTGGAAGAGCGAAGAGCCAGATGTAAAGGCTGAGAAGGTCTGCACAGCAGGGCTACTGGACTGAAAGTGAGATCCAGGTGAGTTCCTCCCTCTTTATAGGAAAGATAGGTTTCTGCTCGGTGTTCCTTTGCATTCTTAGGCATCCTGCAGACATCCTAAATATGCGAGATAGGTCTCCTCTGTGAACGTTTTTCCATTTTAATGCTTTTATGCGAGCTGCATCCGCTTTCATCCTTTGCTCCGTCCGTGCTACTACGCTTTGTGTCGTTCCGCGTCCGTTTTGTTTCCTCCTGGTGTCCATTTTCAACTGGAGTGGAATTGAATTGCGCGGATGACGCAGCGGTGCCTAGCGGGATATAGCGGATGCGTAATGGATGATGACGGATGTAGAACGGATGTTCCCCTTTTGCGTTGCGGATGCCAGAATGGGACCCGTTGGATACAATTTTCCGCTCAAAAAAGTTTTGAGCAGCTCAAAAACTGTTTTGAGGCGGATGAAATGTCAATAGGACGGATGATGATGGATAGAGAGGATGAAAAACGGAGGCAGTGAGTACAGAAAAACGGAAGCCATTGCCGTTAACCAACGGATGGCAAGTGTTTCTCTCCGTTTTACATCCTCTTTCCATCCATTGGTGCAGTGTGACATGGGCTTTAGAAAAGATAACATACTCTCTACCTTCGCATTAAAATTTGTATATCTTATTTCTATTCATTTTTCTATCTTTAGTAACTATTCTGCCAAGGGTCTGTAGAGATTCCCAGTCATCCAGGTCATGATTATCCCAAAGGTGCTTTTTCAGGAGGCAACTGGACTTTCTTATTTTTTTCTTTTGAAGACATTTTGCCTCTCATCCAAGAAGCTTCTTCAGCTCTGACAGGATTAGTGAGCAATAAAAGCATTTATATTCCTTGCAGACAGTTGATATTTGCATCCTTTTAGCAGGTTGTTGAAGCATTTAGAGGTTTATCTGTATCCTTGGGGTCACCTGTCGTCTCACAATTTTTCTTCTGGAAAATCCATTTCTACTCCCACACAATTCAAAGGGTGTTCATTCCAAATTGTATAACTAAAAGTTTGTGGAGATTCTCAGGTCATGGTTGTCCCAAAGGAGCTTTTGCAAGAGGCAGCTGGACTTTCTTGTTTGAAGACATTTCACTTCTCATCCAAGTAGCTTCTTCATCTCTATTCTACCAAGGTATATATATATTCTTTTAATTGCCTAGTTTTGAGTTATTTATGTATAAATCGTTGAGGACAGTGGGTAGAAAAATAAATAAATAAATTTATAATCAGTTGTTCACTCTATTTTTCAAACATACAATCTATATAACATAAAATGTAAATCATTGGGTTTTCTGCCAGTAAGACTACATCATTTGCAAACATTCTTGTCCCCAGCTACTACAGTTCTACCATCAACAAAAACATTTCTTTTATACATAAAATCCATAAATACATTGAACCACCAAGAAAATATCACACACAAAGGAGAATATTTGTATCTCAGGGTTAAAATGAGGGGTCTTTGGTGCTCTCTGACCTTCCTTGTTTTGTTGCAGATGTTTCAGTACCCCAACTAGGTAACATCATCAGGACTAGCACTGCTGATGTTAACTTAGTTTGGATAATGAAACACTTGCAACAAAACAAGGAAGGTCAGAGAGCACTAAGGACACCTCAAATATAACACATGCTTGTATTATTCCCCGCTCAGTCCTGAGCCCTCTGTAAAGCATTAAATTTTTCTCACACATTTTACTAAAACTGTAAAGTCATATTATTATATTCAACATAATATAATAACCTTCAGCTTCACAGTCATGCACAATATTCCTTAAATTGTGCTTATCCATTATACAATGCAATTTCTATACACCTACCCTAACCTTAAGCTACAATTGTAAGCTGAAGTTTGTTCCTCACCACATTCATATGTTTCTCACTGACTTGCTGAAGAAACATGTTTTCTTCACATCCCTTCCTGGCATTTCCAAATTGTCACTCACTTCTCTCATACTCTTTTGATCAATATTCTGTTCCCTGTTATAGAGTGGAGAATTAAACAATTTTTTCCACTTGTCAGATACAAATTTAGTTTTGACAAACACATTAAAGAGNGATCAATATTCTGTTCCCTGTTATAGGGTGGAGAATTAAACAATTTTTTCCACTTGTCAGATACAAATTTAGTTTTGACAAACACATTAAAGAGTCCTTTATTATGGTGATAGAAATAAGGACAATTCAACTATTTTAAGATTATGTAGTCTCAGATTTCTAAATTTCAAAACAGAATTTCAATTCAACTATTCCAAGATAACAGATAATCCAACTATAAAGCTCAGGTAAGAACTGCTAAAACTGTTTAAAAAGAGCTGTTGAAATGAATATTCTACCATGAATTAATTTCTATTTCCAAATAATTCCAGTCCCTATCAAGAATAAAGTATGAAATGACTGGTATATACAAGTATATGTTCTAGCAAAAAACAAAGATTAAGTAAAAAAAACATTATCATGCTGGCTTTTCTTAGCTATAGAATTATATACAATTTTCATAATTGACCAAATGTATAGTTTAGTGTTTATAGTTTTGTTCATATTTTGTAGTTAACCATTATTCAATTTGAGTCCAACACAGATTTATTTATTTATTATTTATTTGTTTGTTGTTTATAAAATGTATTAGCCACCCATCTTACCATAGGGTAACTCTGGTTGGCTTACAATTACATATACAGTTAAAACATTAAAAGCTAAAATTAGACATTAAACCCATTAAACACATGGGGAGGGCAGGGGCAGGGAGGGGGGAAGAAAAGTGGGCTCTATTATTACTCAATCAGCACAGCCAGGTCTTTAGGCCCTTATGAGAAGATAGGAGGATTGGGGGACAGGGGGAGATGTTCTAGACAGCACAATCAACAGATAATTACTGTCCCTTATCTTTTGTATTCTGATGTTCTGTACATGTACAATACTTATATTCTTTTCATCCATACTTTCAAAATACTAAATAAAATTTAATATTTAAAAATATAGTCTACAGAAGAAACATAAAAAATAAAAAGTATATGCATCTCATTACATTCATATTTAATTTTTTTTCAACACTGATGGCATTACTATATTTATACTATATTATATCACAACATGTTGTCTTCCTTTTCCTCATTTTTTTTATTGACAATAACATTTATAACATTCATTTCAGTTTTACCATTTGATATATTGCTATCATTTCTGTTGTTGAGGAATAAAGTAATTTCTGACTTTTGTGATGAAATGGACATTATTTTACTAGGAGTATTTTTCATAAATTTCTTTTTCAGTTCTTAAAAGCCCCTGTTTGTGACATTGGTGAAAGTTTCTAGTACCACTGTCTTCTGTCAATCTGCTGTTCAATTGTCTCTGATTTTTCCAAGCATAAGGGTATTTTCCAGTGATTCTTATCTGCACATTATGTCTTTAAAATCAGAATTTTAGTTCTGTAGAAAGTTAGAATCCACCTCTCTCCTAGAAGAATGAAATATTCTAGAAAATATTAAAAAGGCAGAATATTATATTTCCCTGGATGAGAAAAAAAGAAACATGTTTTTAAAGAACAAAGCAGCTCCCTGCTTCCCCTTCAACTCCAGGGTGATTGGGATTTAAGACAATGGTCCTCAAGGACATGATAAGATTAGCCTTGTACCTATATAAGATTAGCCTTTGTAGCCTATAGCCTTATACCTATATTATGCAATCAGACCTGGGCGACATTACATCAGCCCCAACAGTTTCAAGACCTGAACTTATCTCAAGACAAAACTCCTAGGATTTGCACATGATCCCTTACAGCAACCAATCCAAAAATAATGCCCCTGCCTACAGATATATAATATATATACATATATATATATATATATATATATATATATTAAATACTATAGATTATATATATATATATATATATATATATATATATATTAATATATTATATATATATATATGTTTTTCCTGAGGTTTTCGCGAGTATTTTTGTATGTGGATCTCTGGTTATTTCGGGTTTTCCTCCCCCGCGTAGAAATTGGAAGTATCTAGGCAATGTTTCGAATGAAGTCTCATTCATCATCTTCAGGCTTGTTTCTTCAGCTCTGTGCTTCTCAGAGTAATGTGAGCTTTGCAGCTGCTTCTTCTTTTTAATCTGCTAGTGGGGTGGTGACCTTGATTGGGTGGGGGGTTTGGCTGTGTTCGATTGGGTAGGCGGGCGGGTTGGCTGTGGTTCTGAATGTGCCTGGGGGTGGTGTTCCTGCTTAGTGGGGGCCTGGCTGTGCTCAGGGTTAGTCTTAGTTTGGCTAGGGGATTTGAGCTGGAGTGAGCTGTGATCTTGTTGTTATGGCTTCGTGTTTGTGGTTCGTGCCACACTCTTCATGGCGGGTGTCAAGGTTTTTGCTCTGTATGGGTCAGAGGGGTTTGAAAGTGGGTATGCGTGCAGCTGCAGTAATGGCCTTCTGGTTCGTGGTCGTGTCTCCTCTTCTGTGTGGGTGTGAGTCTTTTTTCCTGCGTGGACAGTGTGGCTGGTAGCATTTGGCTTGGTGTGGCAACTTGTGGGTGTGGGTCTGGTGTCATTCTTCATGTTAGGGTACTGTTGATTAATAGCAGGGGCCGGGTTTTCCAAAATGGTTGGTAGGTCCGGGAGGTATCATCTCCGTTTATTCATTGCTGTGTGGGGCGTTTTCTATCTCTATGGCTTCTCTGATTATTCAGTTGATTGAAAGTGTTCCGGTTTTGGCGATGGTTCTGGTATTTTTTAAAGTCAATTTCATGTCCGTGGCTTTGAGTGTGTTGGAACCAGGGAAAAGAGGTCAGTTCTTCTTTTCTGAAAATTGAGTTTTTGTGTTTCTTTCAAGTGCGTTTCACTAATTCTTCTGTAGTTTGTCCTATGTAGTGTAGTGGGGCAGGCAGTGATGGGATTTTCGTATACTTCCTTGGTTTTCTAAAATCGATTTTGTCTTTTTGGGTTTTCTTAGGATGGTGGAGTTATTTTTCTGTTTGTGCGAATGCTGTTTTAATGTTGTGTTTTTGGAGGATCTTTGCGTGATTTTTGTCTGTAAGTTGCCTTTTTATATAATGGGAGGAGTGGCCTTGATTTCTTGTTCCTCTGTCTTGGCTTTTGGTTGGGGTTTCTTTTATTGGATTAGGTGGGTAATCTTCTTTTTTGGGAATCCATTGCTTGTAAGGTACGCAGTTAGTGGGAGAGTTGTGTAGTTCCGGTTTTTTAAGTGTTGTTTCCATCCGGCTAGCATTTTTGTTCTGGGAGATGAGTGTCTTGGCTTACAGAATTGATCCTGTGCGTGGGTGGTGGTGTTGAGAGTGCATGTAGAATAGCGGTTTAATAAATGGTTGTTTTCTTCTGGTAGAATGGTGGTGTCCTAGAAGCCATTGGATTTTTTGTACACTAAGACATCTAGGAAGGGGAAGGTTGGATTGTTTGGCTTCTGTTTTCCATAGTGAAATTGTATTGTTGGGGTGTAGTGCTGTTGACGGGTGTGAGGAAGTTGTTCAGTTTTCTTTCCCGTTGTGTGCCAGATTAATGAAAGGTGTCATCTACGTATCTGAAGCCAAGAGTTTGGGTCTTGTGATCATATTTTTCTAGAAGCTTGTTGTTTCAATAGTGTTTCCATGTAGAGGTTTGCGATGACAGGTGAGAGGGTGATCCCCATGGGTGTTCCTATCTATTTGTTTGTATTTTTTTGACCATCTGTAGGTGAAGTATTAGTTGGTACGTGCAGTGGTTGGTAAGACTCTAGGATGGTACTTGGAGGGGTTTGTATTGTTTTGGATGGCTGTCAAGGCTTCTTTTATAGGTCACTTGGTGAAGGGGATATGACACATCGAAGCTCACTAGTAGGTACGCTGGGTTTGTAAGTTTTGTATTCTTTATGATCTCCCAAATGAACTGGAATGAGTTTCCTTACTCTGTGTAAGTTGAATGGATTCTGCATAGGTCTGTAATTGTTTGGTGAGAAATTTGGCTAAGTTTTGTAGAGGCCTCTACAAAAGATATATATATATCTTTCTCTCTCTCTCTCTCCCATGTGCTCCATTGTCCAGGACCTCAAACCATGTGGTCCAATCCACGATTAAACCATCTTTCCAATTATCCTCCATGTTTCCAGTGTCTTTCTTCGCACTTAGAACTGAACCCAGATGGACATTTCTTCCAACAGTTCAGTCTTAGTGCTTCCTGATTTTTCTCCATCTAGTATTGTCCTTGCATTCAAGCAATTCTCAGCAATTTTTCTTAGCACCCCACTCAGTAACAGGACAGATTAATAAGAAAGACCTATATGAGATGAAAAGTAAATTTCACAAATGAGCTTCTTCTGGGTAGAAAAAGTTAATAAAGATTATAATGAAATGAGTTCAGTTCATGTGGGCAAAAAAAATTGTAGAAGAGTAGAAAGGGTGGCTGAATTATTTATACCACCACAGTGAAAAGAAAAACATGCAACACATCACGACAGACTTTATTATCCATGTCAGCCCTTCAAGGTAGCAAAGGCTAGGAAATCAAATTATGACTCCTAATATTACCTTTATTATAGCATTACAGGGACGGAACCATCATTGTAACCTTACAAGAACAGATAACAGATGGAAGGGCCTTGTAGATCTTCTAGTCCAACCCTTGCCCAAGTTGGATACCCATTTCTGACAATAAAATCCTAATGCCATTCCCCCATCCCTCCCTTTATTTTCATAAGAACCAGAGAGGATTTTCTGAGACCCTATTCAGTTTTGCCTCCAATTGAGATTCCTTTTATCTGATTGTTATCTTGTTATAGTCTCCTCATCCTTTTCAACTGCCCATTTCAGTTCATCATAAGTTATGATATTATTTGCAACATAAATTAAGCTCCAATTAAATCAACTGGCTGGAATTATTGATGTAGTCCAAAACATCTGGTAGACATTGCAAACTGGAAAGGCCTTAGACCACTTTTTTCTTTTCTTTTTTAAGCAAGATAAAACCATCTTTCTCTGGCAACATTAAAACTGTTCTGTATAAATAATAGTAGACTCCAAATACTTCATTCCGATTGGTTAACAAAACCTAGAAGGGGATTGGTTCAATAGGAACCAATCCACGAAGCCGCCCGAGGGCGGCAAAACCAAATACTTGTCATTGGCTACAAGCCGGCAGACAGAAACATATAAAAGGGCTGTCGCAGCTTGAGCCAATGTTCCGTTGTTACAACTATATTTGAAATAAAGATTTGTTGTTGGAACCCGGTCTACCTCGCGTTTTTCCGGACGGAACAAAAACAATGCTGTTCTTTTTCCAAGTTGGGATATTGCCATGTAAGAAATGTAAGTGATGCTCTATGTTTATAAAAATGCAATAGAAACACTAAACAATGCTATAACATTGAGAATGTTGCAAATTTTATCTGCTGTGATCACAGTCTGTGTATTTTTCTTGTCTTTTTTCTTTATTTTTGTTTAAGGAATCATTTCATGAACCGATCCCCAGTGCTTGAATCTATCAGTCCCTAGCATAGGAGTTATTTATTTTTATTAAATTTTTAGGTAATCCATTCATATACATGACTCTGAGCATATGTGTGTGTGTACACATGTTCAGTATGTTCAATATATGACTCTTTTGCATAATTTTCCTGCTATTAACATGTCTCCATGTGTAGCAGCTCTCGATTAAGAAAAAAGATGAATCTTTCGGCAGTGAGTCATTGATATTAGCTTAATAACTATTCAAAGAATGAAAAAGAATGAAAACAACCCAAATTAAAACAATGGAAATAGCATAAAAAGAGCAGCTAGGAAGAGTCATAAACACTCCAACTTTTTAGGCTTATCTATACTAACAAGGCCCTGGTTTTGAAAAAAAAAGCTAGGTTTTTATTGCCTTGTGAAAGGACAGCAGGCTTGGAGGAAGTCTGATTTCTTGGGGGGAAGGGGAGGAAGAACACAACATTCTCCCCTCTCATCAGTGGTGGGATTTAAATTTTTTTTACTACCGGTTCTGTGGGCGTGACTTGGTGGGCATGGCAGGGGAAGGATATTGTAAAATCTCCAGTCAGAGGTGGTATTGGCCGATTCTCTGAACTACTCAAAATTTCCGCTACTGGTTCTCCAGAACTGGTCAGAACCAGCTGAATACCATCTCTGTCTCTCATGGATGGGACCTGGAGGGTGCTTCCCCTGACTATCTAACAGGATGAGGAGAAACAATCCCATAAGAAAATATGCCCTAAAACATTTCCTGCACCTTTTATTTAACACAGTCAAGAGGAACTTTTACAACAATGATTAATTCAAATTCTCTTGTCGTTGCATATTCATGCTAAATTAAAATTTCTTCTATTTTCTCCTCATATTGAATACAACTTTGCCTGTCTCAGAGTAATATTATTCATCCAATGAATAATGATTTTTGGGGTTTTCTCTGTCTTGCCCTTTCTCCTTTACTTTGATGTCAAGTCATCAAAAATAATTGCTACCTAATTTGGGGGCTTGTGGATGGAGGAATCCTTGTTGTCAAATGGTTGAAATATACCGTCTACTGGTATCTTGCTTCTTGGGAATAATTTTCTATACTGAAGCCATGTTATGTTAGAGATAGAAAGAAATTAGGTGAAAGGGGAGCAAACCGTAGGCAGGGCTAATGATAGGCAAAGCAAAATACAGGTTCTCTTAGACAGGGAGAGCTGATGATAAGACAAATACTGTGGCATGATTAACTTACTTGATACATGCAGCCTGCTTGTTTTGGAGCTCCGTTATCACTTCCTACTTCTTCCCATAATATCAAGGACTGATTGCCAAAACAGTCACCTTTTTTTCTGGCTACATCCAGACACATGTTAATAGCAGGGAAAGCTATGCAAAAAGAGTCCTATATACTGAACTGTAGCATTGAATTGTATTTAACAAACCAATACAGTTCCATCATTTCATGGAGTTTATTTATTTGAGCTATAAAATAACATTCTAACCCCCTCCCCAGTTCTGATGCTGTTTAAAACACACCACACACACACACACACACACACACACACACACACGAGTCATGGTTTCATTTAGCAATCACTTCACTAAACAACCAATTGCTAGGCCCAATTGTAATTTCTAAACAAGGACTACATTATGAAATCATTTTTTTTTTTAAAAATGCATCAACTCAATATTTAACTTGAAGAACAGGTAGCCAGAGCATGATGATTCAGAATATCCACCTGGTTCACAAAGTAATTCCTGAAGAAAATTCATACATACAGAAATCTAGAAATCTCTCTAGTTCAGCACTGTGTCCTTACATTGGCCAGATCCATGCATATTGGAAGTCCATAAGCAGAGCAAATGTATTCTCCTGTTCATGTATCCCAATGAGTAATACATAGAATTATACTCCAGAGGCAATAATCAACCCTCAATATTAACATCTATCACATTTCATCTGTACAATGCCCAGAAACTCACTCTGAAGGAGATGCATGATTTCTAAATAAAATAAAATCTTCCATGAAGATACCTCTTTCCTATATTGCCCAGAGCTGTTGTGTGTAATGATCACTAGCTTTTGCTTTAGTAACAAATTTCCTTGTCTAGGTATGTTTTATTTTATCTGTACTGAATCCCCCACCATTCAGTTTCATTAAACTGCTTTCCCCCCAGAAAATAATAAATTAAATTCAGGATGCATTTAAAAATCTTATTTAGTGCTACATGTAATTTCACATATCAGAGAGATTGCTGGAGAGTGAGAAAAAAAGAAGAAATTTATTAATGTCCGAGAAACATTTCTAAAGTCAGACATTTCAGCTTTGTCATTTTGAACATTTTTATGATCTTGTCAAAAGAGATGGAAAATGTAGGTCAGTAATCTTAACAGTAACAATACAAACTGTTCAATATCAGACTTCTTGTAGATAACAGAGAAAGTTGCTAGATGTACATATTCAGTATATCAAGACTGAAGTTCTTACAAAGCTCAACTGGAATTTTCACCATTCATTCAAGTCATACAATCCAGTTTGCATGATCTATTTACTTGAAGGCAATAGATAAAATGTTCTTTCACATATTCTAAATTAGAAATGGTTGGCTTTCCTCTCTTTTTGTATATTTGCCCTGTCAGCATTGGTGGGAGTGGGCTTGGTGGTTCCTAGGTTGCTAGGAAGGACAAAAAACAAAAGAAACAATGAAAAATTATAAGGAATTATAAGGAAATAAAAAGACCAGCAAGAAGAAAACTACTCAGTCATTAACACTGGCAAGGTAAGCTACTGTATATAAATCAAATCCCAAGCTCATTTAAATGGATGATGTTGTCTAACTAGGTATGAAACATCTGGAAGAAAATAACCAAGCTCAGGGAGCTCCCTGAGCTTGGTTATTTTCTTCCATTAGTACATTCTTAGTAGTTGGGTTGTCTAGGTTTCAGGTCCTCTGTAGACATTTCACCCGAGTTAATTGACACTCTAATGCATCTGCCTGCTGCATGTCACCTGGACCAGGAATTTAATGGATGATGGTTATATACAGTTCAGTTCTTAGAGAAATACAAAGGAAGAACTGGTAGTCAGAGCTAATACAAAGACATTCTTGATTTGTATGTAGGTGATCAGTACCGTACAATGTATCCTGAACATTTTGAAATATGGTATGAATTGTAAATATCTGAGAAAGCAGATAGGTAGACAAATCTTTAACTTGTCTCTGTTTTCTATGACATTATATTTTCTTGTGTCAAGATTTAAATAACATCAATTACTCTCTATTTTATGCCCTGTAAAGATTTGTTTTCTTTACAACAACACTTAATAATTATCCTTGGGACACAAGATACCACTTAGTATCTAAATCATGTCCATTATAGCATTTTAGAAGTGCAATTCTGGACAAAAAAAATGACACCATAAAAAATAATATCCATTATGGTGTCCATTTATTTCTTCTAGGTATACTTCAAGATTAAATCTGTTCAATTTCTAAATGAAACAAGAATTTTAGTTAACTACTTCATATCCCACAGTTTTCTCAATAAGCTCAAGCCTACTATTTATTTTCAGATTGTTCTTTTAGAACAGAATATGTGTTATTAACTATTCATCATCAAGAGCATACATTCTTCAATAAAAATGTAGAGGAGTTTGATATTGATGAAATGGAATTCATATCTATTAAAACAGTGGTGGGTAACCAAGAATCTTAGAATACATGCAGATTTCAAGCTTCTAATTTTCACCTCCCAATGCTTCCTTTGATTACTATTGTATAAAATTATGGCACAACTTCTCACCATTTCAAGTCTGTAAACATATATAAATTGTAATGTAACAGCTCAGATGAAGATCTGAACAGATTTTTAAAAGTTAATCCTAAAAATATCCCATTCATCAGATGCCCACCAAAATCACTTCATACCATGGTCATAAATCCCTCCTCTTCCTTGTTTGTAACTTTTATTTGTGTGTCTACCCCTGAACTAAAGTGAATATGCACTTTATCCTTGGCTATCATAATTTTTAAAAAATAGTCAGAAGGGGATTAAAGACCTAGATAGCAGTGATAACAATTATCATTGAGGGATAAACAAGAAACTATAATATCAAACCAATACAAAACCAACATGAAAATTCTGGAACTGCTGTATTGTATGAGAACTGTGAGATTGAGGAGGACTGAATTATACTGTCATAAACTTGGAAGCTAAGACAGGATGAATACATGTGAATATTTATTTAAAAATTAAAATGCATGCATTTATTTAAATTGTAGTTTTATATAATTTTAACAAATGAAGTGATACAATGTTACAATAAGGCTTATCCTCTAAATTTTTGTGAATAAAAATTTGCCCTGAGTAAAGCCCTTATGTCCTTTTGCAGTAGAGTTTATTTTTGATCATCAGCCAGAGCATGTGGTTTTAGGTGGAATGAAAATTTAATTCTGCATTTTCCTAGCAATCCAACATATCTTGGCTCTCCAGCCCGGAGAACCATAATGTTTATTCAGTATTAAATCAGAATTCATTCAGGTGGAATGTGTTGGCATAGCAAATGTATTGATTAATGCTACCAGGACAGGGTAGTCATATTTGTAATCAGGGGTGGGATTCAAAAATTTAAACAACTGGTTCTGTGAGCGTGGCTTAGGTGATGGGTGTGACTTGGTGGTCATGTGACTGGGTGGACATGGCTTGGTAGTCATGTTATTGGCTGGGTGTGGCCAACTCAATATCAGTCACATCAAGGCACACATCTCTTTGCCTGGCCTCTCATGACTGTGGGGATGCTGCAACAGTTGTAAGTGTGAAAAATGATCATAAGTCACTTTTTTCAGTGCCATTGTAACTTTAAATGGTCATTCCACACAAGCAAAGTACCAGCAAAGGAGGGGAAAAATACTGCAGAAACATTCCTGAGACAGGAAGTCTAGTCCTGCCAAGAATGTAATAAGAATAAATGGAGAGGCAGTTTCTGTAAGCAATACCAGAATGTTTCCTTCCTGCCTTCCTTACAGGATTAGGCCAGTAATTTCTTCTAACAACTGGTTCTCCAAACTGCTTAGAATGTTAACAACTGGTTCTAGTGAATAGGTGCGAACTGGTAGAATCCCACCCCTGTTTGTAAGCAAAAAAATTGAAGAACTCAATTGCTAGCCTGAAATATTAAAACATACAAGTTCAAAATTTGTACTAAGTTTAGTAACCATGAACATGATAGAGAACAAGACTGTTCAAACACCTGAATATGCAAAAAGAAATGCAGAAATATTCAAGGTGAGAAAAGAGCTTCAGAAGCAGCAGCAAGGAAAAGCATTGAAAAAAAGACATAGATATGTAAAGAAGAACCAGCAAAAAAAATCCTGGACTTTTAAAATGTACTGAAAGATACAAGTGAGATGGGAAATTTTAAATTAACTGTTAAAATTAAAGAACAGTAACAATCTGAGAAAATATTGATGTAATTAAATAAAAGTTTATCGACTATATATTTTAAAGCACTTCCTTTTTCTAGCCATTGGTCTCATATTGGTGAGGGAGAGTTGATACTTCAAATAATTGTTTTGCAATTATTTTTAGTCAGGAAAATCCTACAAACATGCTTTAATAAGAGAGGTAGACAATCTGCAACAATATTGTATAGATTTACTAAAATCACTAAATGCGCAATTTATGAGTGGTAGGAGGCTTGTGCAGAATCATTTTCTTGTTTTATAATGATCAAAATATTTGTTACCCAAGAATGTTATTATTCCTAGCACCACTTAGAAGAAATAAGGAGTAATTTATGAACTTTATATTTATTATAAGAAAGTATAAACAATACATATATGATATCATGCCCTAAATATATCTGATAAAAAATATATAGCAAGAAATATATTTGCTTTCTTAAGTTTTTGCGGGTATCTATATGTATTGTATTCAGCTTTGTTTGGGTATTATCCCACGTCATTATAGTTGTGCTTTTAAAGCTACAACTTTAAAAGCACAACTATAATGATGTGGGAAAATACCCAAAAAAGCTGAATACCACACATAAGAAATATATATATATACCATAGAAATATATATATACCAGCTGTTCAGTTTTGTTCAGGTATTTTCCCACGTCATTGTAGTTGTCCTTTTAAAGTTGTAGCAACGTTTCGGCAGAATCTCATCTGTCATCATTAGGCTTCTGTATTGTGTTCGTCTGTGAGTCAGACTTTCACAGCCGTTTCAGTTTTAAATTTGGGGGGGAGGGCTTTGAGGCCTACTGCTGTGCCAGAAATTGGTTATTTTTTCTTCATCCTGATTGGTTGGGGAAGTCTTGGTCTGTGTTTTTATTGTCCTTGGAAGTTTGCTGTGTTCTTGCTTGATTGGTGTTATTGATAATATCTTCTGTCTGTTTGTGGCTTTTTTTGTGGCTTTGAATTGGCTGGCAACATTGTATTCCTGTTTGGGAGGCTTTTTTAAGTGGCAGCTTGGCTCTGAGTAAAAGGACGGCTATCATTTGGTTAAGAAGCTAGGATTCAATCTTGGGTGCCTGTTGTGGTATGTTTGAGCTGGAGGTGGTCCAAGGGGGAATCTGTTTGTGCCCAGATGTTTTGCCCTGGCTAGTGGTGGTGGATATTCTGTTTGTGAGTGCAGGCTTCCAAACTGTGAGTGCAATTCTGTGAAATCATCTCTCCTATTCATGCTTTCAGGGTCTTTTTCAATCTCTATGGCTTTCTCTGATAATTCTGTGGCCTGGGGTTTTTTATCAGTGGCTAGGGCTTTGGTGCCCTTTGAAGTTGATGCTTGACCTGTGGCTTTCATGTGGTTGGAACGAGTGAAGGGAAAGTGTGTTTTCCAGGCTTTTTTACTGCATTTTTGTGTTCATCCAGGCGGGGTAACTTATTCTTTATTGGTCTATCCATGGTCAATGTGGCCGGGCATGATGCACAGGGAATTCATATATGCCTTGGTTATTCAGGTCTAAATATCTTTGGGGTTTCTAAGGATGTCTGCTATTTTCTGTCTGTTTCTGTCCGTGTGTATTTGGCAAGTCTGTGAATGGTGATACCTGTGTAGTAGTTGGCTGATTTTGTCTGTAGTACCCTGCTGTCTTTCTGTAAGGGCAGGGCAGCCTGTTCCAAATAGGTCTGTTCATCTTCTAGGCCTCTATTATTGTCTTTAGTGTGTTTTTTGTGGATCAAGCTGGGTGATTTGTTTTTTGTGGAAGCCGTTGGCTGTCAGTACTTTAGTCAGGGTGCATAGTTTCAGTCTTTATATTGTGTCTGTCCTGCCAGGATTTTGGTTCTGGTGATATATAATTATTATATTATTTATATTATATAGTTTGTTTTCTTGAGGTTTCGCGGGTATTTCCTAATGTGGGATTTTGGTTATTCGGGTTTTCTCCCTGCGTAGAATTGGGAAGTTCTCTAGGCAACGTTTCGATGAAGTCTCATTCATCATCTTCAGGGCTTGTTTCTTCAGCTCTGTTGCTTCTCAAAGTAATATGAGCTTGCAGCTGCTTCTCCTTTTAACTGCTAGTGGGGGTGTGACTTGATTGGGTGGGGGTTTTGGCTGTGTTCTGATTGGCTGAGGGGTGTGTCTGCTTAGGTTGGGGGCCTGGCTGTGCTCCAGGTTTAGTCTTAGTTGCTGGGGAGGTTTGAACTGGTGAGCTGTGATCTTGTTTTGGTTTGGCTTCGTGTTCGTGGTTGTTGCCCAATCTTCATGAATGGGTGTCAGTTTTTGCTTCTTGTATTGGGTTCAGAGGGGTTTGAAGTGGGTAGTGGTGCAGCTTGCAAGTACGTGTATCAATCTTGTGTGGGTGTGAGTCTTTTTTCTCATGGAAGTGTGGTGGTGGCATCTTGTGTGAACACTTGTGTAGTGGTGCAGCTGCAGTATTGGCTTCTGGTTGCGTGGTCGTGTCTCCTCTTCTGTGTTGGCGTGTGAGTCTTTTGTTTCTGCATGGAAAGTGTGGTGGTAGAAGCTTGTTGTGGCAACTTGTGGGTGTTGGGTCTGGTGTCATTCTTCATGTTAGTACTCGTTTATTAATGAGGGCAGGTTTCCAAAAATGGTTGGTAGGCGGGAGGTATCATCTCGTTTATTCATGCTGTGTGGGCGATTTTTCTAATCTCTATGGCTTCTCTGATTTCTGGTTGTTGAAGTGTTCGGTTTTGGGCGATGGGTTTTCTGGTATTTTTAAAGTCAATTTCATGTCTGTGGCTTTGAGGTGTTGGACCAGGGAAGAGGGTCAGTTTGTTCTTTTTTGGATTGGAGTTCTGTGTTCATTCATGGACACCAAGCACCCACACCAGAAAGTGCCACACAAGATGCTACCCGGACACTTCCACGCAGAAAAAGACTCCAACACCCACACACGAAGAGGCCAGACACGACCACGAAACCAGAGCCATAAACTGCAGCTGCACCACCAACCAGCATCAATCCCCAGCAACTAAAGACTAAAACCTGAGGCAAAGCGCAGGCCCCCGCACCTAGAAGCAGAACAGACCCCAGCCAATCAGGAACACAGCCAACCCCCCTCGAATCAGAACACAGCCAAAACCCCACCCATCAAGTCACAACCCCACTAGCAGTATAAAAGGAAGAAGCAGTTTGCAAGCTCACTTTACTCTGAGTAGCACAGAGGCTGAAGAAACAAAAATTGTAGCAACGTTTCAGCAGAATCCATCTGCATCACAGGCCTCTGCGTATATATATATATATATATATATATATATAATATATTATAATAGTACTATATATAGTATAATATATATAGATATATATATACACATCTATTATTTTTCAAAGAACTACATATTGTATATGACATCTCCTATTTGCCTAAAACTAATGGAGGCTTATGAGCAACTTAATATGGAGCCTACATGATTTTTTTTCTTATCACAATCATTATAATCATCTGGCTGGAACTTAATACAGTTGTATTAGTTTTATGTTCTGGAATCTGGTATCCTGAGCTTTTAGAAGATTAATACTTTTTGTCTTGGTCTAAATGACATTATTAATTCATCTAGCTATGTATCATTTTTGTTTTCTGGAAGCAGCTTTACAGATTTTCAGACAAGGGTTCTCAGATCCACTTATAAATGCCATGGATTGAACCAGGCAAAGCTTCACTATATCACTTATTTATGGTCCTGCTATTTGAAGGAGTCGGTCTGTCTTCATGGAATTCAAGATGGCTCACAATGTTTGTGACACTTATCTTCTGTGTTTTTATATTTTCAGGTCTTTGTAATGTGTAGAGTCTGTTTAGCACTTTGCCAGCTTCTTCAGAACAAAAGAAATGCTTTGCAAGAAAGATCCTAAATCTCTTTAGCAAGATTTATTGAGATGAAGGATACAAGAATTTCAGCAACGGAATTATTTCCCATTTAGAAGCCATTAAGTAGGTCTCTGTGTACTTAACTTTTTGCTTTCTTTCTAACAGCTTTCCTGTGAGATGTAGAGAGGCAGGTCTTTTCATTTATTATGGAGAAACGTGCAACTGGCTGTTTACAAAACTGTCTTCTGAATCATATTTGTCTAAGAACCAATCATTACCGATAACTGCAAAACCTGTTTTATCAGAGCTTACATTGAGATATAAAAAGAAAAGATTAAGCAGTAATTCACCTCTCCCAATCTACCCCTACAAATGTATTGTTTCTCCAGATCCATTGGACAACTCTTACCATTTCTATTACTGGTTTTGTAATTTTAATAAAAATGTATTGTTTTGGCTTGGAACCAGAATCTTATAGGAATTGTAGTCACACATTTGGAGGGCAAATGCTTAGAGTTGTCTAACATAAACCATAGGTCATGATTGCTGTATTTTTAGCTCTTTTTTAAAAATAACAAGCAAAATCTTCAGACCCATTGGTACAATAATATAAGTGATACAAATCTTTAAAAGGAGGTGCACATTGTGGTATGGNTGTATTTTTAGCTCTTTTTTAAAAATAACAAGCAAAATCTTCAGACCCATTGGTACAATAATATAAGCGATACAAATCTTTAAAAGGAGGTGCACATTGTGGTATGGTAGCATGATGTTCATTCTTCATTTTGCTGAAAGCACTGAAGATACCCCTGCTTGGCAGAAGACTCACAGTGGTTCTTTGCTAGGCAAGAATATTTATTGCAGATAAGAATAAAGGCATACATAGAAATTGATCATCTTTTGCTAGTGCCAAAAAGGAAGTGGCATTCATAGGGAGCTTACATCTGAATTAATAGCAATAACACTTCAAACGACTGCATATTCTGCTTCACAGGGCTTCACAGGGCTTTACACCCCTCTCTAAGCAGTTTACAAAGTCAGCATATTACCCCCAAACAATCTGGGTCCTCATTTTACCAACCTTGGAAGGATGGAAGGCTGAGTCAACTCTGAGCCAGTGAGAATCGAACTTCTGGCAGTTGGCAGAATGAGTCTGCAATACTGCATTCTAACCACTGCGCCTTCATGGCTCTTAATGGATACGTAGAAGTTCTAATTCTGAGCAGCTGGTGTATATTTGTGTAACAGCTACTGTATCTCTGGCCTGGATACCACCGATTCCCATCTTACCCCATCCTGCATATACAAATGTTCAGTGGAGAGGAAGATGTGAAAGTGATGTTGCCTTCCAATCAGCACTTTTGGACACACACATTAGCTATGCATCTGTAAATCCCACGTACTGAGCTAATATGCCCAAGGTATGCACATTAAAAACTGGTAAGAACTTTTAGAAGTATGAGAAAAGCTGCCAACAGCTATCATGTCTTAGATAATGAATAAAGAAGCAAATAAAACTCAATACATTTCAGAAAATATCTCTAATGAACAGTTTCATCCAGAGAAAATGAATAGAGGGAGCTGGGTAGTTTTAAATGAACTTCCTAAGAAATGTGTCCAGGCAATTTGTAGCTGCTATTCTGAGATCTTGAAAACGGAAGTAGAAGAAATAAAGAGATTGCAATAGATGGAGCCCTGTTTTTTTTTTAACTGAAGTTGAATATATGGTAGTCTGCAATTGTAACCTGCAATGTGTGTGCTCCTTATTTCTGTTCCTGCCTGAAAACAACCTGGCATAAATGAAAACTCTGAAGGACCTACGAGACATAATTATGTACTTTAAGAATGTTTAAGAGGCTTAGATGAAGCCTCTCAAAATCATTCAGTCAAAAATCAGAAAGAACTTCTGATTATAAAGAGCTTTAAAATGACATGGTTTTCATTGTCTATAATATTATTTCTGAGAGTCTAAAAAAGGCAAATATGATTTAATAGTGATACTGTAGATTCAGTGAGATAGTAGGACAGGAGCAATTAAAACATGTAATTTGTTCAAAAGGAACATTGGCAATAAAAAAGAAGGAGTTACACTGTTTATTAAAAATACACATTTCAACTCAGAAATGCTAATGAATGAATCTGGCAATAATGCATACTACAACTAACAAGAGCAGTACTTTTGTTAGCATCTGAAGCCTGACCAAGCAATGGAACATGTGAATAAAGTTGTCCAACGTCAGTTTTTTCAACGATGCAAGACATTATTTTTTATGTAACTTATCCTGCATGACAACATTATAATTATCTTGACATACATTATGAAACATATTGCAAAGCATGTCCTTTCCAGGAAATTTCTGACTGATCTTCCAACAATTTATTCTTTGATAACCGGAAATCAAAAGTTAAAAATACTTATTGGAGAATAAAATAAAAATAAAAAAAATTATCTACTTTGAAACAAAGTAGTAATTACAAGAAGTCTGCATGAATTTCTTAAGAACAAATGTTACTGACAGCAAAGGATATTTGCAGCTTGGGGTTGAACTGTAGGATTCTTGGTGCTCTCTCAGCTTGGTTTTCTTGCAGATGTTTCATTGCCAAACTAAGTAACATCATCGGTGCTATAAGTGAGTGGGTTTGCCGTTATTTTATATTTGTGGCTTGCCAAAAAAGCAGGCAAATTCCTGGAGGTTTGGCACTCAGAGAAATGGACCATAGGCACCAGGCAACCAGACATATGGAGATAAACAATACCTACATACTACTCAAAATAATAAAAAACTCCAAAGGGAAACAAAAAAGAGAAAAATACTTCCTCATCAGTAAACAATATGAATATGAGCAGACACCAAGATTAATATTAAACAACAGTCTGATCAAGGAACTATCAAGAATACTCCCACTAAACTGACAGAGCAAGCCAAAAGTATATAAAAATAAAAACAAACCCCACATCCTTCTACATTATCTAGTTTGGTAATGAAATGTCTGCAAGCAAACCACCAAGCTCGGAGAGGACCAAGGATCCCACAGAATAAATGTTACCAATCTTACTTCTTTTTTTATTGGGTAATATTCTTAGTCAACAGTATGATATAACTTAACTTCAGCAAACAAATAGACTGGCATGCATGATTAGCAACAAAATTTTGGAGTAGTTGGCATGGCAAACACAACTAGTTTAAAACTAAAACTAAGAGTGCCCATTAATGCTCCTTTATCATTAAAAAACAAGTAAGCTTCTACTTCTACTTCTACTTCTTGGTCTTCTGCTTTTAAAAATTCTTACTAATGGAAAAATTTCAAATACTTTTACCACTGGTTCGGTAGGGGTAGCTCGGTGGGCGCACTTTGCACATGCACTCATGCCAAACACTCACTTTGCACAGGTGCAGAGGCATTTTGAGTCATCTCCTGCAATCCTGCACTCTTCCTGATGCTTCAGCAGCTGCCGCACGGCCATGTGTCACGAACAGCAGTTGCCTTTCAAAAGCAGGACATAAAGGTTAGTATAGGAGCCCAGGTGGCGCAGGAGCCTCAACACAGAGTGTTGGAGAGAACCAGTTTGGTCTCTGCTGCTCATCGCCATTACCGGCTTGGCAGAATCAGGCCAAACTATAGAATACCACCACTGAATGGTTTGAAGAAAATGTTACCAAGTTTGCAAGATGACTCAAAGATGAGTGGGATGGTTAATGTCTTTTAAGACAGAAATAAAATGCAAAATTATCTTACTAGATTAGCACAAGAAGCTGAAAGCAACTCATAAATTTAGAATGGGGAAATATCTGTTACCGGTATTCATGAAAATAATAAAGATAAAAAAATAATAAGAAAGAGGTGAGCCACATTTATGAAAAAGTACAAAACATACATAGTAAAAAAAGGCAAGCTACAAAAATATGAAACATGGGTGCCAGAATCCAAATGGGACTGTGCATACTTAGTGGACTTTAAGACTGAAGAATGTTAAATGTCAGCTAGAAGAGAAAAATTGAAAAACTGGTCAGAAAGAACATACTGATTAGTGTAAGTTGCTCTGTCTCATTTATTTCATTCAATTTTCCATTTGGAGACAAAGTACCGTGGATGGAGCACGGGATGTAAGGATAAACAGCGATCTTTTGCTCTAGATCCCAGTTGTCATGTATAACACTGAATATTCTTTTTGATGCTTTCTGATTTAATGTACTGAGTTCAGTGACAAAAACATCAGAGATGAATGCAGCACTGCATATGATTAATAATAACAATGTATTACTAATAATAAATATTTCATAAATGCTGTCTACATGCTACACATTGTGAGAAGACTAGAATCAAAATAAACCAGGCAGCCTCATAGTCCTGACAGAAAAGGGCATTCTGCAGAAGCTGGCTTGGTAATTTGTGGCTGATATTACTGTTCCAGTGTGCTGCAACTGCCAAAAAAGCCAACACAGTTCTAGCTACAATAACAGAGGTACAGAATCAAGATCATATGAAGTGTTAGTACCATTTTATAATGGCCAGGTAACACCACACTTGGAATATTGTATCCAGTTTTGATTGCCATGACATAAAATAGATGCTAAGACTCTAGAACACGGGTTTCAAACTCAATCACATCATGTGATGTCAAGTGATGTATTGTGAATTTTTTGCCTTTGTGGAGCTGCGGTGGGTGTGGCCTGCACATGATGCATCCAGCCTGTGGGCTGTCAGTTTGACACCCCTTCTCTAAAAGAGGGCAGAGAAGAGCAACGAAGATGATTAAAGGACTGAAGACTAAAATATATGAAGAAGGGTTGCAGAAATTAGGTATGTCCAATTTAATGAAAAGAAGGCCTGGGATGATCTGATAGCAATATTCCAATAGCTCTCCAATATCCAAGGGGCTGCCTCAAAGACAAGGTAAACAAGCTATTCTTCAAAGCACCTGAAGGCAGGACAATGGTTGAAAACTAATCAAGAAAAACAACAATCTGGAACTAAGGAGAAATTTCCTGACAGTTTAGAACAATTAATCAGTGGAATAACTTTAGAAGTTGTTATCCAATACTGGAGATTTTTAAGAAATGATTGGACAACCATTTGTTTGAAATGTTACAGGATTTCCTGCTTGAGGAGGGGGCTGGACTAGGAGACCTCCAAAATCCCTTCCATTACTCTGTTATTGTCTATTAACTATCTAGAATGGAATAACTAATATTCCATTAGTTATATAGTTAATATGTGGGAGGAACAGCATAAACACAGAGTAATATGTGCCATGTGGGAGGAATGGATGGACTTTAATCAGCTCTAATAATACTTTTCATCATTACATTAAAATCAGAAAGGCATATGGAAAAGGAGTTTAAATAAGGCTCAGCCAAAACACTCTCTAAAACAGTGGTTGCCAACTGGTGGGCCACGGCCCACAGGTGGTCCATGAGAAAAGTTTGGTGGTCTGCAGAGAAATGTCACCCCCTTAGAGCACCCCACAAAGCAATTAATCCAGGCTGCGCGGGAACACAAGGCTGCACCGCCCAAATGGCCTGCTGGAATCCTCCTCCCCACTTACTCCTTACCTGGCAAACTTGCGGGATAAGTTGCTATTTTTCCTTTTTTTCTCTGACCATTGGCTGTTCTGCTTTGCCAGGAGATTTAGATTAGCTACAAAGCAGGAAATCATTGTATCTCTTGCTTTCTAGCTAATCTTTAGATCTTCAGCTCTACTTTTAAGCAGAGCCAAACTGAAGCTTCAGTTTGTAAGTGCAGACTCAAGACTATCTGTCAATGGCAGAAAGATAGATCTCTGAATGAATCTGTGATTTTGTGAGCAACTCAATCTGCCTGCCTGCTTTGCCTGGTTTTGGGTAAAAGTTGCTCTTTTTAAATAAAAAATTTAATATTTACATACTTGGTGTGTTGTGAGTTAATTTTGTGAGTTTGCTTGCGAGCAAATATTATGAGTTTGCTTGCAAGCAAATTTTATGTGGCAGACTCAGGTAGCCGATGCCAGAAAGATAGATCTCTGAATAAATCTGTTATTCTGTGAGCAACTAAATTTGCCTGCCTGCTTTGCCTGATTTTGGGTAAAAGTTGCTCTTTTTTAAATAAAAAATTCAATATTTACATAAATATTTATAATATTTACATACAAGCCATGCCCAGCCAGTTACATGACCACCAAGCCACACCCACAAATTAGGCCATGCCCACAGAATCAGTTGTTAAGAAATTTGAATCCCACTCCTACCTCTGTGTTTGTGTGAGAGAGAGGGGGGGGGGGGAAGAGAGGTTAGATCAGATCTCTCTCTCTCTTTCTCTCTCCCACCAATGTCAGCAAGCCACTAAACAACACAACAGAAAGTTGTTGTCCATATAAAACGAGAAGACAAATGAGTGTGGACCTTGAGGTCTGATGGAAAGGTGGCCTGCAAATAAATGATCAGATTAATAATAAAAGAACAGATTGTATTTTAGTCATAAGTACTGACTAAATACAAAATACTGCATATGATTAATACTAGAATCTAGCTTATTGCTATTGAATATTTTGGCCTCACCTCCCACCCTTTTTAGTCTATTTTATGTTTTTAATTAGTCTAAGAAAGTATCACTCTGACTGTAGTGTTACTAAGTATGTTAACTCAATAGTAGTTAATATAGCAAGAATATTGTGAAATACTAATGACTAAAACACTGTGCTGAAATCTATCATCTATTTTCTGTGTTACTGCTGTACATCTCCTCTCATTGAGCAGCATTTCTGGCTGCGATTTTTTCAGGTCTCAAAAAGTCAGAATTTTGGGAAATATTATTGCTGTGTTCTTCTACCTCAGCAACTTTAAAATGTTTGGACTAATTTCAGAATTGCTCAGCCAGCCAGGAATTCTGAGTGTTGAAGTCCACACATGTTGTGTGATTAAGAAACACATCTGAGATTGGGAAACACCTAACTTAACTATAGGGTGTAATTAAGTTACACTGCAGGGGTGTCAAATTGGTGGCCCATGGTCACGCACAGCATTTTTTTCCTTTTGTGAAAGGAAAAAAATGTAACGAAATGTCACACAACTGCAACCTGATGCCACAACTTTGACATCCGTGAGTTACAGGAAATCCATCCCGGTTCACAAATATTCTTTTTAAATATTCTACTGTTTTGCATTTAAAAAGAAAAACCTGAGGGAGAACAGAGAAAAAAGTGAAGAATTCTACAGCACAGCATTACTAAAAGCTAAGACATTTATTACACCATTAGCTTTTGGAGTGTTTGCTTGCGAAGTAGCTATTTCAACATTGTCAAAGAACAGTTAGAGTGCCATCACCATTTTCAAAACAATCAATTCTACCCAGTGTCTGTTTTTGTTGCATTTTCTTTGTATAAGCCAATCTTTCTTTGGTAGGGATGGGCTCACCCACTACTTCTCTAGAAAAAGCCTCCATATTTATTTTTTGCTTGTTTGCCCTCATAGAATGTCAGTTTAAATACCAGCCTGCCAAATGTGTATGATATAATCATACCTTGCTCAGCTCTTAATTGTATTCTTTTAACAAATATTATCCCTATCTATTCTGACTTGTAATTTTGTTGATTATTCACATGGGCAATATTTTTATTACCCTTTGTCCAATTTTTCTGCCTTCAAATTTTATTTTTAAAAAAGGCAAAGCCACAAATCTTTCATTTGCTCTTGTTATTCTACCCAGGACCTCTTGAAAAAGAAATTGCCCTATTCTTGCATCAGTGGAGTGACTGCAAAATGGTACAATAAATAAAATACAATATATAAAATAATCAGATGAATCAATGCTTTTTCTTTAAGGTAGTAACACTACTAAGTTAAAACACAACAGTTGTGTTAACCATTTAGTTGTGTCTGACTCTTGGTTACTTTATAGGCAAGTGCTCTCCATGCTATACACAATAAAACATGCAGTATAAAATACAGTACTCTTTTGTGCTATTTCAATATTTAAATTTTCAGTCCTACATTTCTATTTTCTCAGATGGTGATTTCAATAGACACTGAAAATAATCAAATATTAGATTGATGTGGGATGTCATAAGGTGGAAAGCTCCAAGGCTGGAAAAGTTATATAGACCTCACAGCTAGAGCTACTACAGTATATAAGGGTGCAGTGATTTAAAAAGAGTTAGAAGATTTCCCAAACTCTATCCTTTGTTGCTACCAAGTGATTGCCTGGATTTTAACAGACCAGATAGTGTAATCCTACATAGAACTGAAGTCATTTTGGGTTAGAGAAATTAATTTAAATGAATGTGCAAACTTTCGGAACTCACCTAAGTTTTTAAACCTTCTGATCTTTAACTTTTCTAGCCAGTGGAGAAAGCATATTGCTTTTGTCTTTAAACTGGTTTTTATGTCTTCTTTTCCGATCAAATTTACTTTCTTTTAACGTGTTTTCTACTGTACTAACAGCAATTTTGGTGTCCCTGAAAGGATCCTGGAAACAAGAGGCTTAATCAAGGATCACGTCTCTCTTCTTGACAGAATTAAAGTTAAATGTATGTGAACTTCTGAGAAATAGTTAGTTGGTTGTTGCTAAGAAATTAAATTACCGAATGGAACGGCAATGATGTTATATTTCTTTGTAAATGCATCTAAGACCTTAAAAATACTTGAAAAGTTGATTTGGGGAGATAATAAAAGTTCAGAAATTTCAAAAACAGAAAACTCTTCTGTTTACTGAAGACATATTCACAGAATTACTCACCACCTGCTAGAAATGTGAATTAAATCCTGAACAAAATTCTACAGCACAACATGTCTTTGATCTAATTCAGAAATGTTTGTGCGTCAGTAATAGGATAGGCAAAGTGTGACTCCATTATGCTACAGAACTGCAATTCTAGTCTTAGACATTATAGCCAATCATGAAGGATTATAAGACCTGCATTCAAAGAACATCTGCACACCCCTACAGTGCTCATTCATGAATCAGTATATTATCTCTGAAAATGTGCAAGTAAAACTTATTGGTTTTTTTATGTCAGCCTTCCCCAGTTGCCATAATGACTGCAAATGGGAGTTGCACTCCAAACCATGTGGATGATTTCAGATTGAGGAATGTTGATGTAAGTGATAGGAAAGCTGTGCCTTTAATTTATGGTGGTTGTTCCATTTGTGCGAGCCACATGTTGAATCACATAGGAGAGCTGCAATATGCTGATTTAGCTTTTATTTCCTTGCTAACTTCCTTGTTTCTCAAGGCCTCTTGATATGGTATGCTTAAAATCTGATTTCCAGAATGCAGTAAATCAACCTCATAATTTGAAAAATAAATAATGCATTCATATTAAAACTAGTATCAATATAAACAGGCATTTAATGAGCAGATGTGAACTCCCAATGCTCATCTTTCTTAAATGTAACAGTTTCATTGTAAATATATACTTACAACTTTTGTAAAAGGAAGTCTTTTTTGTACTTTTTACTTTCTGCACTTTTTTGCTCTTTTTCATTCTTTACTTTTTTCTCTTATTTTGTCTCGTTAGTCATGTTAGTTTTTAATTTTTTTCTAATCTAATAAAGGTGTTTTAAAAATGATTTTTTTCTGAAGAATCATCTCATACCAAATCTGTATATTCAAGAGCACTTTCCTGATGGTTAACCTTTCATATATTCATTAGATTATAAACAGAACCATGATGGAAATCAAGCATCATCTTTAAAGATCAAAGAAACTTCTTAATATATCATCAGTTTCTGGTTCTATTTGCTATACACACATAAACTTGTACAGAGTGGCAATGTATAATATTACCTGTTTGCTGTAGGATTGGGAGCAGGGCAGAGATATTTGTTCCTTGGTTACTCCTAAACATTTCCAGTCAGCAGAAAGGAAGATATATACTATAATTAGGGATTGCTTTCAAACTACTTCTTAGGTTCCGTGGATGAAAATGGTGGCACTGTGGCAGTGACTCAGTATGGTAATCATTACCATAGTATCAATAACTAAGGGAGAAGAAGTTTTAATAGCTATAAAAGTAGGTATATCTCAATTCAGTTCAAGATCATTGGCCTACCAATGTGTATACAAGCCATAATTGCAAAGTCCTAGAATTATTTTCCATTAAATATGATGGAATTTAGTTGAAGTAAATATAAATCCTATTGTACTTAAAGTTAAAAAAAAAACAAGATATAGCTGGACCTCTGCTCTAGCTGGATATAGAAAAATAATTACAATGGTGCTTTGAAATGGGAAATTGTTCATATTGTATACCTTTTGATTAAAGCAGAGAAAACCTGAGATGGTAAAAACGGTTGCACAGCATTATTATATACATTATTATTATTATTATTTTATTGGTGTTTTTCAGCAACAGCTTTAAAACAGATGCTTATCAGCAGGGAAACACTATGAATCATTGTTTATGAAGTTTTAAAAATCTTGGAAATTACTCTTGTCTTACCCTTTTTGATGTAAACATTAATGTTATATATTTGTCAAAGTTAAGTGGCCAATATTGGAGGGCAGGACCAGTTGATTTAGTTACAATAATGAATTGGTTTCCTTACCACATACTGATCATATTTGTACACTTTCAGATCCAGAGCAAGATGTATCAAAATCTTGGTGTATAATGCCAAATTATTTTAGAATCAAGCATAAAATGCTGTAACAGCAAATAGGAAAAACTGAAATTGTGAATATTTTGTGACTGTCTCATGACACTAAAATCTGTTCTCTGTAACTGTTTCTTTGTTCTGCCTAAACAGAGATTTGTAGATAGACATGCTTTTTTATCTTCTGTAATTTTTGCTGGATAATATGTAAGACTTCAAAGTTTTTTAGTCCATAAAAACTGGCTATGCTGATTGTTGTCTAACCCAACCAATTGTTTTCTGGTAAACAAATCTGAAAGAAAAGGTTGAACTTAAAACTTTGATATTTTATTTACTTTATTTATAAAGGACACTTATAGCTTACCCTACTACAATTCACACTATTCACCAGGTTTTAAAATAAAAAAACCTATGAACTGTGGGCAGATAAAACAACTCAAACAAAGCACAATTAAGATCGCTGTAGTAATATTGTTTTATCCCAACAGGGAAAACACCTTTTAGTAAAACACTAGCAGAACACTAAATAAAAATGGGCAATTTTTTTTCTCAAATAAGAACATTATGAAATAAATTGGGGTTCTTGTAGCTGCATTTCAGCTACCATTGGAAATGCACAATGCATATTTTAAGGACCATGCAAATGTATAGAAACTGTAGCCATCTCCAGGAGTCAAGCATATTTTCAGACTTCTTTGCTTTATGAAAATTAAGTTAAAGATGGAATGAAGTAAATTCAACTTGTCAACTGATATTGACAAAATCAGTTATTCTCACTCAAATATTTATTTAAATACCACTACTGAAGGGTTTGAAATCCCCAAATTTACATTGGGAGAAGAGGATTCTAACAACAGCATTTTCTTCAAGAGAATGTGAATGATTGTGAGTGACCAGTTATAGATTGTGATGTATTAATTTTCATAAATGTTACCTTGAAGGAAATGTCTATGAAATCATAACAGCTTTGCAAATCATTAGAACCTATTCAAATATTGGGATGTTTGAGTTAAATATGCTGAAATATAATTGGAACCTGAAACATCCAAATCTGTTATTCTAACATTATTAGGATGTTCATCAGGAATATATAATTAAGAGGCAGTGCAGTGTAGTGATTAGGATGCCAGCCTAGGGATGGATTATGGTTAGAATCTAGGTTTTAGTACTCCTTTAGACACAAAAGTTAAACAGATTGGGTGACTTTGGATCAGTCACTGGAAAGTCAAAAACTATCCATCAATAAATTTGCATGAACCAGAATGGTAGAATGATTTTATAATGAAAAGTTTTTATCCTACCATTTTAGGAGCCAGTTGGCCTAGTGCTTTAGCACCAGGATAGACAAAACAATGAAGACAATGAGTTCATCCCTTAGCCATGAAAACCAACTGGGTGACCTGGGCTAATCATTATCTTCCAGCCCAACTCACAGGTTTGCGATTGTAGGGAAAATAAGAGGAAGGTGTGTTGGATTTGTTCCCTGCCTTGAGTTATTTGTAAAAATAATGAAAGTGGGATACAAATAAATAGATAATTTTATGGTAATCAATTAAATGCAAACTCAAAAAGATATGGAATATATGCAAAATGCACATGTACAACATGTACAATGAAGGGCAGGATTATGATGAATTCTACAATTGAGTGGTAGCTCTTCTCTTCAACATTTTTGGACAGATTTTGTGCTCTTTTTTTGTCATAATTAATTCACAAATATCTAAATTGTAAGATCATTTCAATGACTATAAATTCCAGTCAACCCAATGGATCTGCTTCTGAATTAATGTGCTTATAATATTAAACTGTATGATACTTTAATCACATTCTTCATTTCTTTTGTCTGGTTTTTCAGCCTTAGCTTTCTCCACAAGACTCAGTCAGCTTAAGTCTGTAAAGGAATACCACACAAAGCCCCCAGTAACCTTTAATCTGTATGCTAGCATGGTATCTATTGTGTTTTCCTAGCAAAAGATAGACAGAGACATGATGGAGGTGCCAGTAATCAAGAACAAGAGAAAGATTATAAATAATCAGATAGGAAACAGCAAGGCCATGAGCAACATAAACAGTATTTAGAGATAATGTATGTTGTTAGGTTAAATTGACATTTAAAAAGTATATCTTGGAAACACATGAAAAACTTTCATGCAGTTTGTTTTATATTAATATACAATTTTATGTCAGCAAACTGTTGCATAGAAGAAGCATCTGACACACACAGTGCTGCTATTAAAATTACACCAAGAATGTTCACTGCAGAGGGAAAAAACAGAATGCCTAAGAAATAGTCTTTGCAGTCATTAAATGTACATCTTCTATTTTACCTTTATTAGATAACCAACATTTAAATTTTTATGTAAGATAAATAGGTAGAGACTGAGGGTAATTTTCTACTGTACTGAGTATACAAACAGTACAGTCAGTTTCTTTCATTGTTTGAAACGGTGCTGTCCCAGCTATGCTTTATCTTTCTCACAGGGTGGGATTCAGCTGGTTCAGATGAATTGGATGATAATTTTCCATCCAGTTCTGCAAACCAGTAGTTCCGAAGACCATCTGGCCCTGCCCAACTCCACCCCTCCCTGGAGTCCCAATGCACCTGGTTCTGACTCCCAAGTAAGTGCAGGTAAGTTTGCTAGGCACTCCCCCTCTGTCCCATTTTGACTCTTCCGAGACTCCAGGGAGGCTTCCTAGGCCCAAAATGAAACACACACACATGTCCTGTTCTGACTCTCCTAAGGCTTTAGGGAGGGTTTCTCGGCACAAAACAGGGCATTGGGGAGGTGCAGTGCCTGGTTTTTGCTCCCAGGAGGCTGTATGGATGCTTACTGGGCCCAAAAAAGGATATGGGGGTGGAAAGAAAGAAAGAAAGAAAGAAAGAAAGAAAGAAAGAAAGAAAGAAAGAAAGAAAGAAAGAAAGAAAAGGAGGGAAGTGAGAAAGAAAAAGAAAGAAGAGGGAGCAAGGGAGAAAGAAAGAGGGATGGGAGAAAGGGAGGGAGGGAAGGCAGAAAAGAAAGGGAAGGCAGAAAGAAAGAAAGAAAGAAAGAAAGAAAGAAATAGAGGGAAGGAGATAAGAGAGATCTCAGAGGTCATCTAGTCCAACCCCCTACTCCAAGATCATTGTTAAAGTTTCTCTTTTGACCCACCCAGTCACATGACTACATAGCCACACCCACGCAGTCAAATGACCACATAGCCACTTCCACCAAGCCACTCCCACTGAACCACACCCACAGAACCAATTATTAAACAATTTGAATCCCACCCTGCTTTCTCACATACTTTATGTAAAGAATTGTGGCTATTTATTCCATGTGCTAAAGAGTAACTAGTACTGCCAAATGGTTAAATTTTATCTATATCTATCTACCTGTCTAGTTTTAAAAATAGCACAGAAAAATTGCAACAGAAGTAAACATATCCTCTTAAATCTGAGGCAGAATGTAGGATGAAAGTAATCTTGTTCAGTGTCCTTCAACTTGCTTGATATTCCCAAGAGCAAATGCTAGGAAATTCTGAACTCAATGTGCAGTGTTATAACAGCAGAAATCTATAAAATCAATACCAATATTTATACTGTCTTTTTAAAAATCCTTTTAAAACATACCTCAGATTGTTTTACCCATCAGTTTTAAGCACAACTCATCATTGTTTAATCACCACAGAAAGGCATGTTTTCCATCAGCTTAAACTTTTAATTTCTTTCAAGACAATAACAATAATCATGTCATTGCCTTTGGACATAAAGTCTGAAACTGAGCCTGTTTTTTAAATTAATCTCATTATTCAAAGTCACAGTGCTGCACTGTTTATGAAAGTAGCTTTTCTTATAAAAGAGAATATTTTGTGGGGAAGTGTATTAGTTATAGGTTACTTAATAGTAATTTACCAATGATAATATCTACGTTGTATGACACAATGCCTGCTAAAAGCATGTGCAATGTATGGAGGCTAATTCTACACCTGATTTTTTTTTAACTAACATGCACTCTTTGAATATGCAGGTAAGTTGTTGGTTCTGTCACAAAATGTTTTTCATCTGAAATAAGCCAGCACAAAATATCCATAGATGGCAAACCGGTCATGCTGATCCCGGTTATCCCTTAGCTTTCTTCCAAGTTGCTTCCTATTGTCTTAGCTTATCTCTGTCTTCCTAGTTTTGACCAGAGACACATTCTTCCAAAAAACAACATTGAACTGTAACCACCCCTTGTTTTTTAATAATCCCTGGAATATGTGTAAAGCTCTGAAGCATTTTTGTAAAACCAAAACAGCTGGAGACTAGCATTTTATTTTTGAAGCTTCTCATAAAACTGTATTTTAAAAAAATAGCCTTCCAGAGTCACTGGAGATTGGGCAGAATGCAAATTAACAGATTATGATGATTGATGATGGTGGTGGTGATGATGAGGTTGATGGACAGCAAATCTACCTTATGCAGAGAGTTTTCACAGATGTGATGTTGCCTTTAGCAAGCACAAACTATGCTAACTGCATTCCCCATCATTGTTTTATCCCTGCCTGGATAGTTTCTATAGGGCCTTCATCTATTTGTGTTTCTCTTGTAACAGTGATGTTTGAAATTTTGGGCTTGGACAATCTGGAACTGTGCTGCCTGCAGTCTGATCTACTGGAAACATGGTACATAAAATTGCCTGCAACAATTTTGTCTTGCCTGTCAATGACTTCTTCAGCTTCAACCACAATAATACACAGGCAAATAATCTTTACAAACTCAAGGTAAACCACTTCCAACTCAATTGCAGAAAATATGACTTCAGTAATAGAGTGTTCAATGCCTGGAATGCTCTACTCAACTGTGTTGTTAAAGTCTCAAACCCTCACAGCTTCAACCTTAAACTGTCTACTGTGGACCTCACCCCATTCTTAAGAGGTCCTTAAAGAGGGTGCGCATAAGCGCATCAGCATGCGTGCCATCCCTGTCTTACTGTCCCCATTTATCTGTATTTACTTCCTTTGTTCATGTTCACATCTGTACATGTTTGACAAACAAATGAAAGATTTCACAGAAAATAGTGGAGAGTAACAAGGCTGAAATCTTGTGGGACACCCAGATCCAGATGGAGAGGCAGAAAAGCAATCAGACATCATGGTGGTAGACAAGGACCAGAAGACAGTGGTGGTGATACAGTGATGACAAGTGACAGCAACATCAATAAGAAGGAACATTAGCATCTGGAGATATACCAAGGTATGAAGAGCTATGTGAGAAGATGTGGAAAGAAAAGACCAAAGTGGTACCAGTCATGGTAGGAACATTTGGAGCTGTACTCTGTCCAAGACCAAATATGACACAGTGAAATCCAACTAAGTCCAAACCTTAATTGATTATGCCTATTAAATAGAATCTTCTCAAAAGAAACCTTCTAACCCCATAGGTATACCGTGAGAAATTCTAGGCTACTTTGGGTCTATCTCTTCCCTCATCTAGCTCTGGACTGCCCAGTCTCTTAATCTGGGTTTCTCTATGGAATATTCTGTCTCTTCTCTGGAAAATCTCTATATTAGCAAGATTCCTCTCCACTATATTTTCAGACACATATTCCATCACAGTCCTAAAATGGCAGAGTGGCTCCAACAAATCCTAGGAACAACATTACAGCTCTCTGTCCAGAAATACAGTGCAGTTATATACCGCTCATAAGTGAATAAAATATGAGAAAAAAATCTAATAACAATAATGATAAAATGTCAAAGTTAATTATATTAATTCATTTTCTTGGAAAAGAAATAGTGATATGTCTATTCACTGTGCTCTTCTTTAATGTACTTTTGTATTTCATTAAGCTAGTGTAAATTCGTTTTCAAAAGATGTTGTAACTGCATTATAATCATTTGCCCTGCAAGGTATCTGTACATACTTTCTATTTGATCAAGCTAGAAATGGTAATCACACTTGCTAAAAAAAAGGGTGTGTGTGTTATGAAGACACTTAAAATAACAAGGTAAAGAAAGAATGCAAAGGAGACTTTGGTTCTTTCCAATTTCTGTAACAGCATCGGCCACTGGAAGAGTCTTTTATTTTTTTCTTCTTATAATAAACGATAATGTGTACAGTAGGAAGCAAGGGGTAAATTACAGAATGAATGATAACTGTATAAAATACTTAAGCTGCATTTTTAAAACCAGACTGATTTATGAGGTTTATTAGGCCTGTTGTTTATTTTGATTTTGCTTAAATGTAAGATAAATGTATTTATTTTGATAAAGTGTTATGTAATTTTTTGTAAATTGTTGTCAATATTTAAGACTCTATTCAAATCAAGTTATTCAGAAATATTTTTCAGCCCTTAAAATATAAATAGAAGAAAAATCTCTGTATGCTCTAGAGATCTATTTCCTTCCTTCCAAAATGAAGAGGGGAAGTACTTATCTAAAGGCCATGTCACACTGCCCAACGGATGCAAAAAGGACACAACGGACGAGCAAAATGTTCCATCCGTTGTGATTCCGCTCTCCGGGACAAAAATTTGCAGTAAGCAGAGCGGATAATATCGTGAAATCTTTACGGTACGGTGGAGGACGCAGGAGCGGATGTACTTAGAGGATGCGCAGAGCAGATGCAGAGCAGAATGTCGTAGACGGATGCAGAGCGCGCCATGCGTATTTTGATGCAGAGCCGGCATGCAGCCGCGTAATGAGCTGCATCCGCTTTCATCCTTTTCTCCATCCGTGCTCACTAACGCCTGTGCGTCCCGCTTCTGCTTCCTCCCCTGCGTCCGTCTTTACCGCTGGAACGGATTTTAGTGGCGGCATGACAGCTGATGCCTAGGCGAGATTATAGTAGATGCGTAATGGATGCAGAACGGATGTTCCCCGTATGCATTGGATACACCTTTGCTGCCTCATAAAGTTTTTTGGGCAGCTCTAAAAACTTGTCGCAGTGGATGAACGTCATTAAACAGGATGCTGCGACGGATGAGAGGAAGCAAAACTCGATGGCAGTGCGAGTACACACGTTCTAACCCACACGCGATGGCAAGCTTTTTTGTCCGTTTTACATCCTCTTTGCATCCGTTGGTGCAGTGTGACATGGGCTTAAGAGTTAAAAAGCAAAGAAGAACAAAGTCTTAGGACAATTCTAGGAACAGAAAGTAAGTGTATTTAAATTTGAAAAAGAAGTTACCTTTTAGCGTATGTTGTCATATTTTGTTTCTGGGAAAACTCTTCAAAATATTTTGCTTTGGTAAATGTCATGACCAGAAGATATATTTCTGAAAATGCTAATTGTTTATCTTGGTGTCAGCAATTTTTAATCATCTCATCACAATATCCACAAAACAGATTTACTAGCTACCATCTCAAATGTCACTCTGCAAGAGGTGCTATGGGAGTATTTAGTAGTAAAGGTCACCATGCAAGCATATATACTAGAGCACTTGTCAAAGTGGAATTATTGTGACTCATCTGCATAGGCAAATTGATATAAACATAGAAGAAAGTAAAATTTCACTTTATGATTAAGAGTATGTTAGGAAAAAATAAGGCATGATTTCCTGCACCAGACAAGAGTACTGCCTTCTTTGTGTATAAATTAACAATGCAATCATAAATATATCTGTTCAGAAATCTTACTCCTAAACTATAATTTGACATGACCATTCTAAATTCAAAATATATTCATGTTATGGAAGTGAGTTATACAATGGCTTGCAAAATAATCATCCATGTTTACTCATATATCAGTGTTGTCCTAGATAACGGTATACAATTGTAGGTTCAAAAACTTGAATTTTTATCTGAAATCCCATTTAATTATTTATGAAAAAAACTTGTTAGTTTGTAATTCTAGCTCAACAAAAACAGGATTGTGCCTGTGGCTAAGAACTTGTGACTCTATTGTCAGTAGTCCAATACAGGTAGTCTCATTCAAAGTTGTGACAGGGCTGACTGAATATTACTGGTCCTCAAAGTTCTGGCTATCACAACAGTTCCAATGATTACAATCTGGATGCTTGGCAACCAGCCTACTTATGATGGTTACAGCAACCTATGGTTACATGATTGCTATATGCAACCTTACTTGCCAGCTTCCCACAAGTAAAAATCAAAGAAGCAGCTGCCTGGAAAGGCCATAAGTTGCTCTAGTAAGTCTTCCCTGCCCATCTGCAGCCACCCTTGGGCCTGGAATTGCTCTTGTGCATCACTGCAACTTTCTGCACAGCTTTCTCAACCTGCCTGCCAGCCTGCTTACAAACTGCCTGTGCCTTGCAATTTCCTGCCTACTTCCAACACTGAATTTGCTTGTGGGAAGTCAGCAGGAAGTTAATTCATGTTCCTTATGCAATCATTTAATCTTCGAGGTGGCTAAGTGATGTGGTCATATGATATCATACTTTATGACTACATTATTTAGCAAAGGAAATTCTGGTCCCAAATACCATTGTTAAGTGAGGACTACTTGTATTTCAAGTGTTCAAGTACTTGTATTTCAAGAATATATAGACTTCTGCTATCTGATTTGTAAAATATATTGAAGAGTTCTTGAAGAATTATGAAATATCAGCTCTATAGCAACCAGATATTTCTTATATTAGCCAGATCTTCCGTATATATGGGAAGAATCAGTCAAAAAATGACTATCAGGCTCAAGAAGCCATTCATGTATACATATACATACATACATGCACAACATACAGGCATTTAACCAAGAAGCCAAATATTTTAATTTCCTTGTTTAGGAATGTCTAAAAATAACATATTTGTACAGCAGCCATTATAACATCGCATCTAATTTTGTTTAGTTATTCTTGGTTACGTTCTTATGTTTACTGGCTTAATGTAACCTGCTTATTTGAGCATTAGGCTTGGGGTGAGGCCAGTTCATCGATACCAAGCCTACAGTTCTTGATTCTGACTACTTCAGATGGCCTTGGTCAGGATACTTGCTTTTAGATTGAGTTTTCTATCTATTAAATAGAATGTTGGCTTTTCTGGACACTGTAGAACAGAGTTTCAGCTTTCGTGTTGCTTTATGCATAGCTGGAGACTTATTTGTTAACAGATGTCGAAAGCTGGAGATTGGTATCCCTCGTTAGCACCCCATGGCTCTCTGCTATTGGACTCTGGACAGTATGAATTTTTAGCGTTCAGATTTATTAGCCTGTATTCTTCCTAGTTAAAATTAATGTACAGTGAAATTCACACCAGCACAAAAGGTAATTTCAAACACTTAATTAATTCCTACTTAAGCCTTATTTAGATAGTGGAGGTGATGATACATTTCCTTATGAATGAATATCCTTTTGGTAACATCTGAATAAGTCCTTCAAGAAGAACTTATAATCCAAGGTGACTAAAAGCTTCACTAGTTGGGTCATGAGTCACATCCTGTCCAATCCATTTATAAAAAACATGATAATGCTGTCCGATTTACAAACAGTGATGATGCATGGGCAAACATGACTGGGTCTTCATCTGGAGAAATTCAAAGAGAGCTTCTTTCTGTAAACAAAGAGAATTACATTTTTCCTTCTTGCAGAAACAATTATTTTGACTCTAAAAGTAGAACCTCAAAAGAGCACTTTGTTATTTACCTATCTTTTCGAACACACTACCATTTCTGCTATTTTTATTTCCCTTTATTATCTTTTAAAAATGTAATATATCATAAGTATGGTAAAAATACTGCTATCTGAAATTATGGAAGTGTAACTGAGCTACTAGACAGTGGTTTGACATGAGGCAACTTCTCATATGTGATATTTACTCGGCTATGCAAAAATATTCAAGCGGTGCCTTGTGAAGGGAATTGGCACAAACCAACCATCTTTCCTCAAAGCATAAAGCAGTTGCACTTCCCAGAAGGTTCAGTACAGATGCCTTAAAGGTTATTACCAAATGTTTGATTCGCTTCCCTGACCATCTCACTTTTAACTACTTTTGTGTTACCAAATAAGCAGGAAAATCAAGGAAAAGCACTGCAGAAAGAGCACTTTTGGAAGATCTTAATGTCTATATAAAGCTGTTCTTTTAAGGAATCTAGGTTACAAGCTGTGTATCCCAACTCTATACCAGCCTGGATACAGCAGTGACATTTCTTAATCTTAACAGAAAACCATCATTGTGTATTGTAATAATCAAGTGAAATTTGACGAAGGCATAGCTGGGTCACTCTGAAAATGATTCACAGCTTAAAAGACATTAGCTACATCTATTGTTGACTGGAAGCCTTTTATGACTTTTTGCATACAATGGAAAAAACCTTGTGATTTATTTTTCTGATGATTAGGCAGGATAAATTGTAATCTATGGAAAGAAAAGTAAAGTGAGGTAACTCATAAAGAGTAACGGAAGCTACTTCTTTATATCCATTTTCCTTCTTTTCTATTTTTCTCCAACTTTTCTTTACCTGTATTTTTATAGTTAAATCCTTATATATTAGTATTATATATTAGTACTATATATATATTAGTATTAGTTTTTTTTTCTTTAAAAGTTTTCATTTTATATATATATTGTGTGCCCGTGTATGTTGGGTATGTAAAACTTTTAAAGAAAAACAAATACAATTATAATAGCTATATATTACATATAGATATCCAAACACAAATGAGAATGTTCAGAGCATACAACTTGTTCCAAAGCAAGAATTCCAAAATGAAATAAAAATAACTTATAAAAAGAAGTTATTTTACACATTGCCTGATTTTAGTTTATTGTCTCCGTAACTCATTGTTGATCATCTACAGCAGGGCTATCAAATTTGTGGCCCACTGGCTGGATGCATCACACGCTGGCCACGTCCATGCCTGGTTTAGTAAAAGGGAAAAAAGCTGATACGTCACATGATGACACCATGACAATGCAAGTTTGACACCCCTGATCTACAGTAAAAATAGAAAAGGAAATCTGGAGCATATACAGATTTTCTTCCTTCACCCACAGACATTTTCTTAAAGCCATATTCTTTGTGTCATGTATCAACAGCCATATGATCCCAAGAAAATGCACATTGTAGTTAAGGAAATATTAAGAAGTGGCTGAAAAGTATATCAAGGTACTGTTGTCACCTCCTTAACTCAAGTACATATTATCTTGGGGTCATGTGAACCCAATAAAATACACAGCTTCTTTTAAGACAATGCCAAGTGATATTGTAACCACAGCTGCATGACTTCTGAAGCCTTTTTCCACTTCTGGTGCACCTCAGAAGAAAAAACAATTACACAGTATTTTATCAGAATACTATTTCATATTTCCTACTCCAACAGATTGAAAACGGAATCAGCACTATAAAGGAGTTCTTTTGTGAAATGGAACACACCACCAACGAGGAGACTGTTGTTATCTTCTCTGTATTTACAGGTAGGCTTTTTATTATATAAAAAATTACTTATTTTTCTAATTTCTATCTTTAACATTTATCACAAAGTCTATGCTACAGTATACTATTCCAGGCTATGTCTGTGCATTTTTCTAATCTCAAAACCAGGGGTGTCAAGCTCAAGGCCCTCGCAGTATTTAAATCCGGCCTGCGGGCCTGGCCTGGAAATATCAAGGGACCGATCTGCAGAGCCTCAGATGGATAAAAGGCACCTCGTTTTAACCTTCCATGGTCTCTTGCAGCACTCTTCCAGTCAAAACTGGGCCCAAAATAGACTGAAAACAGCCCAAAAACTGGCCTGAAAATCGCCGAGAAACAGCCCCAAATGGGTGCAAAACTGCTGAAAAATGGACCCAAAACAGGGCAAAAAATGGCTTGAAAATGGCTGAAAACCAGCTCCCATGCCCCATTTTGGCCAGCAGGGTGCTGCAAGAGACATCCATCCTGTCCCCACCCACCGACGCCGCAGGAGAGAACTATAATGCTGATCTGGCCCTTGAAGAAATCCAGTTTGACACCTCTGCTCGAAACAGTCCTATGAATAGTTCTATTCCCTAACAAAGTCTTTAACCATTATTTAGCCATCTGTATGTTAACTGGGTCTGTTGCTATTAGCTGCTGTTCTGAACTGCTGGTGAAGCATTGGCTTTGCAAGTTCTCAGTCTGTGCTGGAATAGGGGAAAAAAAAGCCACTGTGCTGGTTGGTGTAGGTTTTTCGGGTGTTGAGACTGGTGGGTAAAGCTTTCCCTTTCAGCTGCTTTGCTGCTGGTATGTTGAAGTCCAAGCCTCTTTCTCCTTCACCATCAATTGCCTGCTAAGCTGAAGGGTACAATTTTTTTCTCTGTCTTGTCCCATGTGAAACAAATCTTCTCCCAAACCACACCTAGACGCTCTTCACGCTCTTGTGCTATTATTGTTTTGCTTTTACAGTTGGAAACCAAGCATGGTACAGTATACTTCAGGCGCCTCTTCTTCCAATAAAGAAAACAAAAAGGAAAGATCTCATGCTGCCCACTGCAAGGCTTTCCTTCCTCAAGCATTAGCACGATTTTTCAAAGCAATTGGACAAACAGAAATTTGAAGAAGTCTTTCTTTTCCCAATAAAAAATTATTGGTTAAGCTCAATATTTTAGGACAATATTAAATTTAGAAAAAGTACAACATATAGAAAAAAAATCTCCAAAATATACTTTTAAAAAACACAATGAAATAGAACAATCTTTGAAGAAATAGAAATCAAAAAATAAAAAGATAAAAATTCCCCCCAAATGAAAAACTTTGTACACTAAACTTATCGTCATGATTTACTAATACCATAGACTTCAATACAGTATAATGAAATACAAAAAATATCATAAAAACTGTTTAAGTGCTACATGTTCCTTTGATTAGTAGAGAATAAAGCCTTTTCCAAGACTGGTAGGTTACCCATTTCCAAGAGCCCTTTGTTAACCTGTGGAATATCATCACCTACTAGCTTGGGTCATGTTCTTTTTCCAATCATCTCAAGCTAAATTGAGAAATGGCTACTTTCATTCTAATCAACTGGACATACAGGTATCCTTTGTTTACTCTCTGTTATTAAGGGACTTACTTTGCCCCATTCCTAGACAGAATTTAAACAATATTATTTTAAAAAATGTTGTTAAAAACATGTGTGAGTCAAGGTGCTGCAATTGGGAATAGTTTCAGTTCTTATCCGCATGTTACCCTAACCGACATGTCCCTGTGGAGGCAGATTAAAGTTATCTTTAGTTGTACTACTGATAGTGTTAAATAAGTGTTTAATGTTTTTTTATTTTTATTTATTTTCATCATTATTATTTTTATAAATGACTCAAGGCAACAAACATTCCTAGTAGTCCTTTCTTTTCGCATTTTCTCAATAATCCTGTGAGGAAGACTAGATGGAGACAGACCAATTGGCCCAAAATCACCCAGCTGGCTTTTGTGACTAAGGTAGGACTAGTACAGCAGGTCCTTGACTTATAACATTTCATTTAGTGATCGTTTGAAGTTATAAGTGCTGAAAAAAGGGACTTATGACCATTGTCACACTAATGTCCGTGGCAGCATCCCCGTGGCCACATGATCACATATGCTTGGTTCACAGTTATGACCGTTGCCATGTCCCGGAGTGATGTAAATCCCTTTTGCGACCTTCTAACAAGCAAAGTCAATGGGGAAACTAGATTCCTCATTGAACAATTGTGGTTCACTTAACAATTGTGGAAAGAAAGGTTGTAAAATGGAGCAAAACTCATTTAACGAAAGTTTCACTTAGCAACAGAAATTTTGGACTTGGTTGTGATCATACGTTGAGGACTGCCTTTTGTAGCTTGAGGCCTTAACCAATAGACAAAACTGGCTCTCTTTTCCCACAATTTTTTTTGCCAAGGATATGATCTGGCATGCTTCGTTGAGAATGTAGATGCTGGTGCAATTACCGGTAGGTGTTGGGAACTGACCAATTCCTATCATCTGCTTTCGACTGCTGAGGACACACACAAATTATCCTTTGATCACTCTTGTGATTTTGCTTGGGTCACTATGAAGAAAACAGATTTTGTTGGGTTACTGATACCTGATCCAAGCTCATCAAGTCTTACACGGTTCTTTTCAACATGAATTTCACAATCTTTTGAAATATTCATGAAATTAACACTTGTTCAGGCAAGTGCTAGATCCGTATTTGTGACCCAGTCACAGGTATGGAATATTTTTACATCCATGGGCTACGATTGGGCAATTTGACAGGTGGCTAAACACATGCCAATCAATTTTCTCCAATTGTTAGAGAAAAACCTGTTGAGAAAATAATAACTTTCCATTTTATGATAACTAGGCTGAAACTGGTTCATTGTTTATTCAGTCAATATTATGAAATTAACACTCAGTCTTCTAATAGCTATTTGTAAATATGTAGAGCCTAGTCAGTCATAGAAAGGTCATGTTAGAAATGCTCCAAAGGTGAAAGACCACCTCCCATTGCTAATTATAAGCTATATCATACAAACAAAAAAGTTCAAATATTTTTATTTATTTGTATACCGCCTTTATTATTTTCACAAACAACTGAAGGCAGTGAACATATCCAATATACACTTCCTCCTAATTCCGCACAATAATCCATTATGAGAAGATTACAAAGCAGGCCTCAAGTAGTTTCCTTTATGGATATAAATGAGGTCATGGTATAATAAGCATCTGTAATGGTATTTTAAAATATACGAACTTTGCAATTTTTCTTTCTTTTGCACAATGTGGCAAACTATACTACATGATGCTGTGCTACATGCTGCTGCAATGTGCCCACAATGCCATTTAATTCAAGCAAACATACTCTATTTGCCATATTGCCATTGAGCCTGGAATTTTGGTCATAAGTCACTGCAATCATAAATTGAGTCATCATGTGATTGGTCTCAATCTTTAAATTATTTTTGCAGGTTGTTAAGCCTGAATTCAGCTTATCTAATAGTTGTTGTTTTTTTCAGAAAATGTCAAGTCATAAAATGTGATCATATGGCCGTGGGATACTGCAACCATTTGTAAATATGAGCGTGTTGCAAAACATCCAAGACTGCAGCGATGATGCTTGTCATTAACTTTTGAGCATGGATCATTAACTTTGAATGGTCTTTAAGCAAACAGCCGTAAGTCAGACTACCTGTGTATTCATCCCTCCCAGTCCCACTTTATAGGAAGACCAATGCATTTGATGGTTGATTTTCTACTGGCAGGCGATGTTAGCTGTGCGGGAACTTGAAGATGGGAGAATCTCACAATTACTTTCCTTCTCTTAATCAAATGAATTAATATGGCAGTATAGGCCTTTGCAATGGGGACAGCAAAATTTTTTAATACCATGCATTTTGTTGGCTACAGGATTAGTGATAGTACTTGAATGTGCCCATGTGACTTTGCCCTAAGTAAAATTAAATCATATTTTTAGTCAATTTGCTTTAGTGTATGGCAACCGTGCAGAACTGAAACTTAATGCATCAGGATCAACCTGTGCTTCATTATATTCCAAGCTACTACATTTGCCTAAAATTGAGAGGTCTCCTTTACGTAACTGGTGAACTAGGATTGTCTTATTTTTGCTGAGTATATAAGCAAGAGAAAACGTGATTGAAAGGCATCAGTAGGCAGTTGCAAATTATGAGAGTAATGAAACAAAATAATGAGTGCTGAAACAAGCAGGAAAGTGGAAGATACAGCCCTCACCTCAAGGAAGACAAGGAAAAGTCTTTCTCTGGTCAGCTCCCACCAACTACAAAGTAGATGTCGAAACCCTAACTGGGGCAGAATGAAGCCATTCTCTTCTGTGTGTAATTTAGCCTGTAAACATACTATCTGGGGAATAAGGATTCAAAGTAAGCCTGCACAGATTTCCTACTGCATTGGTTTCTTCTGCTCACAACCAGTACAGACCATTTATTAACCATAGTGTTGTTGCAAACAGGGAAAACAGCTTAAGAATCTCTACTTCAGCTTGCAAGAATTAAATTGGGCTAAACAGATACAGTGTCTTTCCAGCAGTGCAATAACCTAATGCACATTTACCTGGGAGAAAGAGGTTTGACCACAGCAGGGCTTGCAACAGAGAGAACACACAAATTTATCCTTATCAAACTAATATTGCTACTATTTTTCTCTATGTGAATGTGAAAACATACATTTGATTTTGCAAGAGAAGTGAGAAATGGTTTATGCCTGTAGAGCAGGCGTCCCCAACCACCGGGCCCCGGACCAGTACTGGTCCGTGGATCATTTTGTACGGGGCCGCAAAGAATGAATAATCATGATTAAAATATATATAAAAATATGTTCTTTGTAAAGAAATAGTAAAGAAGCCCTTTCCTATTGGGGAAGAATTGATTTTGCCGGTGCTTGAAAAAGTGTTTCTGCGTGAAACTGGTCCCTGGTACAAAAAAGGTTGGGGACCACTGCTGTACAGTATATGCAGATGAGGATCAATTCATTTTAATGTATTATTTAACAATTAGTTACTCAGTAATGATTATTTAAATCAGGTATCAGTGTAATGCTTTGTTCTGGCACAGTCTCTGCCCAATACACACACACACACACAAACACATTCATGCACTAGTATATTACATCCATGCTTTAGTTGAATAAAAACCATGCAGAAATTATTTCAACAGGAGCAGATTACTCTAGGTGATAAAGATAGGAAGCTGGCTCATGTAATGGTGTCTGGTGTCTTTATATCCTTATTTTCAACAAAGGGAAGGTGAATGTTAACTTTAAAGCCCCTTTTGTTTTGGGCAGGCAGAAACTTTGGTCATTGTCCAATAAACTTCATTTTGGGTGAAAAAAAAAAAAAAGACAGACAGACTNAAAAAAAAAAAAAAGACAGACAGACTCAACTATTTTACCTTACAGGTTAGGAACGCAGGCACCAAATCTGCATGGGTCACAGCAGAATGTTATAAATGCATTATTTTCCACCTTTCCAAGCAAAGTCCGTTTTAAATAACCGTTTACAAATCAAGACAGCCACTCGGAGCAGAGAGCCCATCCCCCTTGCGCTTTTTTTTCTTATGTAAGGCTGGAGGCTTTGAAGCACGGACGCAAAACAAGTTTGCTCAGTGACCTGCAGGGTGGTGGAAAATCCTTGCCGGCTCTGGCAAATGACCCAGCCCTCGCTGTTGGTCCTCGCTGTTAACGGTGCACTCAGCAAACCGAATTTCCGTTATGCAGCCTGACATGTTTTGGACCTGCGGATTGGAGCTCAGCCCGGAGCCAACCAAAGCGGGGTTTTCTCCCCTTTTCAAAAAAAACCACACGAACAACAAACCACCACACACACACACACACACACCCCAAAAAACCCCAAACCAACCACATTTCTTGAGCACTGAAGCAGGTAACGGATCGCAGGAAGGCGGGGAAAACGAGATGGGGGGGGGGGGGAAAGGCCCGCGGACGGAGACAAAAGGCTCGCTAAACCAATAAACCGCAGGGCCGGGAACTTTTCTAATTGGCCGGCTTGGTCAAAATTCCAGGCTGTTTCAAACGCTCGAGGGCAGGGAAATAAAAACAAAAGCAAGGCCGCCGCCTTAAATAACGACTTTTTTTTTTTTCTTCCTCCTCCCCCAGCAGGTGGCTTCATTGCGAAGCGCCTTCAGACAATGGGAGCCCGAGCGGCGTTCCCTGGCGTCGACGAGCCTTGAAGAAGAACGCGGCTTTCTCACGCTGATTCATTAAAAACATCACTTCAACTCTCTCTTCCTCCCCCCCCGCGCCCTTTCCCGGTCCACCAAAAATCGCATTCGCGCGCGTTGCTCGTGCCATGCCAGACACACCCTGCCTCCGCTCCTTCCCCCCCCCCCCGTCCCCGGCAAGCATTTCAAGGTTTCTTCGGCGCATCTCCGGCTTGCAGCTGCAGCAGCACGGAAGCTCGGTCTTCGGCTGTCGGGCAGCAAGCGGTGGGCGGCTCCCGGCCGAAGCGAGGGCCGAGCTGAAGCCGTGGTTTCTCATTGGCCGTGAGGCCGGCAGGGAGAGCGGGGAAGGAGGGGCCAGCGGGTGGGTGGGTGGAGAAGAGAGGAGGCGAAGCCGCCAGCGGCAGCCTCGCACCAGGAAAAGCGCACACGCACGCACGCGACACACACACAGCGCGGGGCGCGCACACATGCAGCCAGAAGCACGCAGCGCCAGCTAAGAAAAGCTGCTCCGGTATTGTCATCCTTGAGAGCGAGAGGCGGCGGGCGGCGGCTGTTACCGCTGCTCGGGGAGGCACAGAAAAGTGAAGGAGGCCAAAAACCAAAAAAAAAAAAAAACCAAACCAAAAAAAAAAAAAGGCAGTCGGGACGCAGCAGCGTGCAGAAACCGCTTAGCCGGCATCCGAGCGGCGGTGCCAGGGCGCAGTTGGGGACGTACTAAGAAGAGGACCGGCTGCTTCAAGTCGCCGGCGAAGGCAGCCTGAGAAACAGGAAGCAGGGCTCTGTTCCAAGAAGGAGCCGCTACCCCCACCCGCCCCGGATTGTAGACTGAGTAGCCCGCTGCCTTTTGTGTGCGCGGACCGTCGCCGGTACCCAGGACGCGAGGGGAGGGCGAAGGAGCCGAGCTGCCGCTGACCTCCAGCCCAGTCGTCCTTTCCCTCGAGACCAGCCCTCCTCGAGCCTCCGCCAGCCCCTCCTGCCTTTTTCTCTCCCTCCTCACCTTGGCCCAAGGCGGCCGAGCCTCCCTCCCCGACCCCGCGGACTTTTCGCCCCGCTTCAGCGCTCTCCCGTTTTTGTGCATCTTCTTCTCCTCCGCTGCCTTCGCCTCCATGTGCCGGAAAGCGGGAACGCCGCCTCGGATCTGGCCGCCGCTGCTCTGGCTCGTCCTGGCGGCCCTGCAGCAGGTAAAAGGAGGGCGAGGAAAAAAAAGAAAGAAAGAGAAGAGGAGCTGGGCTCGGGGGCTCTTTGTTCCTGACGATGCCGGCGATGGGCGGTGGCGGGGGGGGGGGGNGGGGGGGGGGGGGTTGAGGGACGCCGGCGATCGGACGGTCGAAGTGGAACTGGGGAAGGGCGGCTGCTCTTTCCTTGTAGGCTTGGTGGGCCTGCGGTTCAGGAGGGCACTGGTGCGGGGAAAGGACCCGGCTCTGCAACTGCAGTTTGAACAGAAGCAGCCTTGGGGAAAGAAAGAGGCTTGAGCAGAGGCGCCCCCACAACCCAACCCAACCCAACCCAGGAAGAAGAAGAGGAGTTGGGGTGCATCGAATGGGAAGAGAGGATTTCACATCGCAGAGTCGGGTTTTGTTTGATGGCAGCGGCGGAGGCTCCTGCTTTCTTGGCTTTTCTTGCACAGGGAGTTAGAGACCCGGTCTTCTTTTCTAGGGCTGAGCAAAGCAGGTGGCTGCTTCGGCGTCAAGTCATACTTGAAGGGCAGGTCAAACCCAGAAAAGAGATTTGGGGAGTGAAAGGGAGTAGTAGGCGATAAGTTAGAACCAAGTTATTCTCCAATGCGTTGTTGTGGGATGTGGCAGTGGGCCTTCCACGCGTGAGAGAAAACAAAACAAAATTAAAGGTGGCTGGGAGGAGGGCGCCGGTTGCAAAGAAAGGGACTATCTGGCAAATATTATAAGGGAAGGCCAAGTCAGGCAGGTGAATGAAATGGAGATTGGCGAGCTAGGTGTGAAAAAGACAAATCTTTTTTTATTATTTTTTTTGAAGACTAGGAACGGGGCAGTCTCGGCGCCTTCTCTTCCTAGGAGAGGAGCGTGGGAAAGGAATTGCCGCTGCCACCCACATCTTCTGGAGATTATGGAAATAGAGCGCCTTTCCTGCGGGCAGGCAGGAGACGAAACACGCGCGGACTTGGCGATTTCGAAGTCTAAGATAGGATGGTGGAAGTTACATGACTAAGAAAGTTGGGCTTTGTTTCGGGTTCCCCCCCCCCCACCCTCCCTCGAGCTTGGGAATAGGGTGCGGATTCTGTTCACCAATAGGCGTGGCAGGGGCCACCCCTGGCTTTGCTTTTGTGTCTGACCGCTCACACGCGCTCCGCCTGGGGTTCACTCCGGCAGATGCTCCGCGCCTTGTTCCTCCTATTCATGCAACCTTGGAAGGTCGAACCCGGTGTTCTCTCCCATGAACTATTTCCGACTCCTTTGCTGTCTTCCTCGGTCCGCTCCCCAGAAGAAGAAAAACGGAATTTGAATTCTTTTCCCAGGTCTACCTTTTGAATAACGAGGGATTCAAAGTCTTCTTTAACGGCCTGGAAACATCGGGCAAGAATCGGGTGGCACTGGGCCAAATAGCCGTGCAGCGTCCACCCGGAGGGGTCAGGAAATGAGCCCTGAATGACTCTTACAAAGTAATTTCCAGCCCCCAAAGTTGCAGTGGGTCTAACGTGTTTATAACGCCCCCTTCTGTGGACTCAGGTCCTGCGAAGAGAAGAGCACTGAGTGTTACTTCGCCCCTCAGCTCTATCCTCGAATCTCTTCCCAGGAAGAATTTAAACCGCCTCTTCCCCCCCCCCCCCCCCNCCCCCCCCCCCCCCCAGCTTGTCTCCTGCTGTTTTCTGCTGCTACTGCAGCAACTGGCAAAAATTTCCACCGGAATAACCTGGGTTACTTTGGGTTAAAGCTGATCACCTCCCTCAGCCAACAGTCTGTGCTGGCAAGTAGACCTAAGGCTACTCCATCTTTAGCTTTGGCTGAACTTTCCATCTCTTATATCCAGGAGTTGCAGGCATGGATGGCTATTTGACCTGCCTCTGTGTTTGTATTTGCAAATTTGCAATAAGGAATGCAAATCTTCCTTATTGAGAGTTTAGCATTTTCAAAGTTAGGGTTGTCTCCAAATCAGAGTTTTTACATTTGCTGAGCTGTACTGGTAGGTTTGAAAGCCACAGTGAATGTTGATGGATATACAGTACATGAAATTGTGCATTGGTGATAATGTGTGGTGGTTTCCCTTTGTTGAGGTTATAGCAGCTGTGGAGATACAGCTTTGCACCATTATGTCAGTAAAAAAGGAAATTAGGTTCATCTTCCAACAGGGTTTGGACAAGGCTGAGGGTCAGTGGATGAAAATTACAGGAGTCTGGGCTTTCTGGAAGAAGAATTTAGTTATCCCAGACAGAAAATGCATGGGTGGTGCAGATTTTGGAAACTGATAATAGAGTTGTCATGATTCATTAAATGAAGGCCTGATGTGCATGGAATTGTCCTGGGCTGCAAGGGCAGTCTCGGATAATTATAGCGTCTTTTTGCAGGATTGTATCTTGTGAAGCAGATATTATTAATAGAAGCTGTAGGCATTTGTCCCAGTTGAAAACATGCATTTTAGTGCTTATGAGAAGTATCCTGTAAAGAGGGAATGTGGTTGTTTGAGGCAGGTTTAGATTAAATAATCTTGATTTGATAGCAGGACATGCACATTTGAGTTATTTTTGTGCTTGCAGAAAAGGTTGGAAATTTCCTAGAGTTTCCTTGAATTGGTGCCAGGGTGAGACATGCAGGATGGACACTAGTTCCTTGATCAGTGTAAAAGGCAATTTTATTCTTAGTGCAAAAGATGAAAGGAATACATTTCAGAGACAAATGGTACATATATTGCCGGCTCTTAATGGCATTTCTGGTTTGAGCATTTTTTAGAAAAGGTAAAGGCATTTTTTCTCTGCAGTGAGCTTGAGAAAATAGTATTTATGTCTGTGTATGTGTTGGGACCACCCTTTGGCACTAGTAATGCCTGTTTTAAATATTGTGTGACTAGGTGATTAGGTACAATTGAGCCTTAATCATGGCTATGGAACAAAGCGCTATTCTGCAAATATGAACTGGATCTACCATTCGCTGACTGAAGGATGGGAAGCACTTTCTCTTGCTGCTATAATATTTATCATTTTCTTTTGTTAATTTTTGGTAGTTTTGGTGGTTTCCTCGTGTATTTAAGGTGTTAAAACATTTAATATTGAACATTTGGAAATTTTCCCTTTGGGTTCCTATCTCCAGTCTCTTTCACTTAAATGCCCCATATTTCTCCTTTGAAGGACTGTTTCATATTCAGATTTAGAAATAGTTAGGATTCAAATTATTGGTCTTTCCTTTAAAGATAAATTCATATTTGTACCAATCTGCCAAGAATACTTTTTTTTTTAAGTTATCCCTGATATTTTTAACCTGTTAGTATTCCTGTTTTTGGTTTGATAAGGACAGGTTGAAGTCTAAACCATGATGTTGTTCCCATTCTCTGCATGTGTTGTTCACAAGATTGTTTTTAAATTAAAATAGAATATGAACTATGGACAGTGAGAGTTACATTGCTTTATGTATAATTTAATGTCAATGGCATGTCATGGTTGGAGAATCCAATTTCCTCCTTGTTTGGATATCCATTAAATCTTGTTAAGACTTTTCAAACACTGTAACAATTCTAGAATTTAGGAATGAATTCAATTTCATAAACCTTGACTTGGAAAGTAGTTTTATTTTAACAGTTGGTCTGGCTCCCTAGCATTGTTATTTAATCAGGATTGTTACAAATTAGAAATAGCTTAGAACTTTTGCATTATGATGTACCTTATGCAATAGAAAGTTTGAGGCATTGTTTCAAAACATGTATGAGGATTCTTTAACTTGATTATTCTTTTTTCTTTATTTGCCAAATATTTCCATGAGTTTCTTTAATTCTAAAACAAGTGAAGTTCATTGTTTAGGAACTTAGTGAATTATTCAATTATTTAGGAACTTAGTGAAACTGATTCTCATTGACATTGAAGATGAAAGATTGGATAGACTATTCTTAGATATTCTTGGACATTTTCAATATATCGTTGTATAGAATCTGGAACTTATAGAAAATATTACAATAAAAATGATATGTAATATCAGTGCTTTTCAGTCTGTGGAAAGAATGAGGAAAACTGCAGAAAATGTTTTTTAAATTGAGAAAGGGGGTAACATTGTGATAGGCATTGGTAGGGAAAATGTCTAATTTTCTAGTCTTTAGCAATAAATATTGTTTATATTAGTCAAGTTTGTAATAACATCATAGAATAGATTTTAAAAGAATACTGGCAAAGTAGAACAGATATCCTTTGTCAAGAATTTGAATTGTATCTAGAGACATAAGAGTGGGAACTGTTTGTTCTCTGTTAATATTTTCTGTGCTGGCAATGCCTTTCTTTATCTTTATCAACCCATTGCCTGAATTTGTATGATATATTTCTAGTGGCTAGATAAGGCCATGGAGATTGTTGCAAATAGTCAAATTAAACTTTACATGATATGGAACTGTTACCACTGTTTCTTTTTCTGGTAACATAATCTAGAAATTGTGTGGTCTTTTTCTACATCAACCAGTGGTTAAGCACAAGTTGTAAGGTGCATAATATGATGATGACATCCATTACATATAGTTCATGTTAATCAGTAAAGAGGCTTAGGACTCTGTTTCAAATTAACCTTAAGGTACTGTGGTAGATTAATAGATGGGACCTTTTTGTTCCATTATATTTCCTTTATGTAGGTATTGTTTATAGTATATTACTTTTCAAAAACTGATTTAAAAAAAGTTGTGTAATATTACAGTTTTGTCTTCCACCACTCCTTCCTCTCCAAAAAAATAATTATGGATAAAAAGTTCTTATTTCTGTTCTGAATAAAGTTCAGCGTAAGAAATGTATAAGCATATTGGGAAATATCCAGGATTTGATATTTGATATTGCTTGTTTGTTTTGGTACTGTAATGTACAGTAATACATTATATTACTGATATAATCTAAATGTTAAAATAAAAAAAATGTTGAGTTTGTCATTCATTTTCTGTGGAAGCTCAAAATAAATCCCTTTTTTTTAAAAGAAATGCTTTGCTTATTAAACAGGCAGATTTCAAATGTGTAATACAGTATTAAATAAGAAACTAACACTGGGAATAATGAAATTATTTGACAAAATTAACAATCAAATCAGGATGGCATACCTCTAAACATTATATAAATTAATATTTTACAATTATTATACAGTAAAAAACAATATTACAAATAAATATTTAAAGCATGTTTACATTTCAAAAAATCAATTTATTATTTAAAAATATTAACCTGAGAGGTTCAGTAATAAGTTGAAGAATTTTGGCATACTTTTTATTTCCTTGGCTTAAGCATGAGAGAATTATTCCTTGACTTTTTCTTCCATTATCCTATTCTATTTTGTGATGGGCTGAGAACTGGATTAACACTTGTCCCTTCAACATAATGTTTCTGCCAACAAGGAACAAAATGGTTTTGTCCATTTTCCTGTCTGCTCCACTGTCCTGTGTATCTTTAAAAATTCTTTTAAAGGTTAAGGAATCTTCCAAATCAATTGTAACAACTGCTAGAAAGAAATGCCTCTAGTTTCCTCTCCTGCATTTGAATCACTTACATCAAATCATCAGGATCTTCAAAATCTTAGGATTTTGTTGTTATTGTAATTAGAATGGGCCTAAATTTCTGTAGCCATTGTTCCTTCCTTTGCCTAAAATTTCCAACAGGTTTGTATGGTTTCAGTAATTTGAAGAAGGTGGAGCCTCTTCGCTGACAGACCATAGATCGCATCTCGGCTATGGTCCGTGCTGTTTCGTTGGAAAGCCCCGATCATTACGATTAGGGGCTGAAGCTGCCTTGGAGGGTGGCGGAGTAAGGGGAAGCCGCAAGCCAGGATGAGAGGAGCTTGGTTTTTTTCCCCCAAAAAACGACTGCAGCAGTGGTTTAAAATGGCCACCCCGAAGAGGAGGATTCAGTTGGATTAAGATTTGTGGAGGAGGGAAGAAAGAGGTGGATAACATCTGAACTGGGACAATTGAGCGATGCAACTCAACAAAAGTAGCCCAGGATTAAGGTAATATGGAATTTTTAAGAAAAGAAAAGTGAGCAGCGAAATTACAAAAGGACAGGAAAAAAAATAAGGACATATTTCTGACAGCTAAGCAGGGCTTTGAACCGGGAAAGGAAGAAGCCGGAAGGAAAGATTTAACTAAATTGGACTAAAATATTTTGGCCATAAACAGGCATAAAATAAAGCTGGACTTAAGATTGTCAAAAAATAATAATAATAAAGTTTACAAATTGGGGACTGGACTGTGTTGGAATATTGAGGTTTGAAAAACTCTAGATAAAAAAAGAAGGGGGAAAGGTGAAGACTTTGTATAATGGAGAGTGCCATCTTTTGACAAAAACTTGAGCTCAAACAAGGGAAAGCATCCTGTTCTGATGAACTTGTGGTGTAATATTAATCATTAAAAGAAATATTGAAACAAAGTAAGAATCTTAGAAAGTGATAAGCAGAAACTAGGAATAAAGAAAAAAGCAAGGAAAGACTGACTGTGGGATTGATTGATATTTTTGGTATAGATCCTGGGCTGGAACAATTGAGAACTTTGGAAATTGAAAGAAGGAAAGATGAAAGTTGTTTTTTATTTTTTTTTTGGTGACTTTAATGGATCCATAAAATAGGAATGGATCATAAAACAAAGAAGTGGTGGTAATGAGGATAATCTCTTCGGGAATTAAAAATGGAACTATAAAAATACGAGAGAAATTACCTACAGGAAAGAGACGGAATCACTTTGTTCTGTGGTCAGAAAAAATGGAAATGGCAATTGAAGAACAAGAAGAAAGAGCTTTCAGAGGAGGAGTTTGAACTCAAGGAGAAAGACATCTTAAACAGACAATTTAACACAAAAGAACGCTTCCCCAACAAAGTGGGGAAGAAGGAACGTTAAAAAGTTTTGAGACTTAAGAAGGCAATTCAAAGAAGGGAATACCCTGTGAAGTTGGGGAAGACAGGAAGAACCCAGCAGAAAAGGGGAAAAGGAAGATATTAAGGAAGGGGATATAAACTGGAATGAGAAAAGATATGGGGAAAAGACGAGGGAGGAGAAGAGTAAGAAAACAGACAACATGAAATAAAGAAATAGTTAAAATGTTGAAATGAAATTGTTTTTTTTCAAGAGATAATGGCTGATGAATTAAAAAGGGGATTCTGCAGGGTGACAAGGGGTAATAAGAATATTCTGCAATTAAAAAAATATTTAGAAAATAGGGTAATATAGATATTGATAACTTATTAAAAATTAAGGGGAGAAAAATATGCCTAGCGGAAGTCCAAAATGAAAAGATGTAATAATTATTACGAACTTCTAAAAATAATAATGTTCATTGGGAATCAAGATGAGGGAGACATAAAAGTATATTTTAACCCATTGAGTGTCAGCACTCAACAGTAAAAGGGGGTAACCTATACTTGTTTTTTTTTGTTTTTTTTTAGTGTTAAAACTTGTACTAATTTAGAATTTTTAAAAAATAATGTGTAATGGAAAGGGAAATGGACAGACTAAAGAACCAACTAAATAAATAAGTTATATAGACTGTTAAAGCAAGGAGAGACATTGCAAACCATAAATTTATTGTTATTAGTTATTAATTATGTATTATTATTATTATTATTATTATTATTGATTATTATTTAGGCAAACACATATTGTTTACTTTATTTTTTAAAATAAATATTAAAGGATTATATTTGAAATAATTGAAATGAAACAAAAAGATGTTTCGACTGAGATTAATGAGAGGCCAGCATTAATGTGTTTGTTTCTCTCCTTACAGAAAATTTGGAATGGAAAAGGTAATAATAGAATTAAGTATGCATATATGAATGTACAATTGCTGTCATATTTGTATGTAAAGGTGATAACCCAGAAATATGTTGTCCACTAAAAAGAGATGTTTGTTTTTATGTGAAAAACTAAATAAAATTTGTTTAAAAAAATAATTTTTGACCATTTATTCACAAAAGTTTAAGTCTAGCCACAGTGACAGGAGAGGACACCTATGCAGTTTGTATATTGTATATGACAGTTTGTATATTGTGACATTTGACCTTATATGCAAATCAAGGGCCCATCTCCTCCCATCCCTGATCCCTATGAATACGTATCAGCATTATATATCTGGGGCAGAGTAAAAATAAAGCTTGCTATAATAGCAGAAGCAATATACCTTGTCAATTAAAGAAGTTCAAAAAGAAGGCTAACTATTCTTCAAATATTATTTTCTAGAAGCAAAGAACCCATACTCCACTTTCTTTAGAAATTTTTTGAGCAGATTATAACAATAAATACAAGAAATTCAATAGAACTATTTTGATGAAATGAAGATAGCTTCTTGATGACTTTTGTATTGCTTATTCTTGTTATATTTCTTATTTTTCATTTTGGAAACTGATGTGTTCTATTTGCATACACTCTGCTTTCTGTTTTAAGGATATGAAAAAATCCATAGATTATCTAAAGAATTATAACAGTTTACAACAGAAGTCTCCAAACTTGACAATTTTAAGACTTGTGGACATCAGCTCCCAGAATTCCTCAGCCAGCTTTGCTGATGTGTATGAATGGAAAATGTTTTTATTTCACTTTAAATTGAAATGTATTGGTTAGATTAATGTCTTCTTGTCATTCTAGGAGTTCAGGATGGATCAGATAGGGTTTTCCATTTGTTTTATCCATACAACAATTCTGTAAGCTTTGTCAGTCAGAAAAAGTATGACTGGACCAAGGTCACTCTGTGAGTCTCAACAATTTGTGACGATGGTTTCCAGACTAAGTGTAGTGTAAGTAGGATCAATCTTATTGATGATGATTATGCCAGTGATTTCATTTTAGCATATTCTTACAAAAAAATGAAATAAAAAAAACTGATGGTAACATTAAAGGTGGATATGAGGATGGACTAGAAAAAGAAAATGCTATCTAATACCAGGTTTGTATTCTCCCCGAATGGAAATATTAAAAACTAATACTATTAGTTTTCTGTGTTAATTATTGTAAGCTATTGAAGATACTAATATAAGCAGACAAGCAGGCCATGGATGAAATAAGAAAATACTGGCAGATACTGGCTTTATATGTTATTAGCATAATGATTGGCAGCACATACCATCCAGATATTTGGGTCAGACACACAAGTTTTTAAAATCACTGATATGCATCAGGTTGCAAATCACATTTGAATTGGACAGAGTTACTCATTCATTCGATACTGTTTGATTTTATACCACAATGCAGCATTGTCATATAGAATTAGAAATTAATGCAAATGATATAATTAAAGTAGCTAAAATGCTATTTAGGGTAACCTTGCATAATGGCAGAAATTGGGACTAGAATTTCTGTCACAAAGCAATGCAGTCATAAAACTCAACATCAGGTAACTTTTCCATTTAGCAATGGAAATTCCATTGTTAAGTGAGTACATCATGTGAGAGCAGCTTCTGACTTTTGACTATCTTCCCCATTGATTTTGCAGGGAAGGTAAGAAATTATCACCACATAACCATGGGACACTGCAATAGTTAGAAATCCAAATTAGTTGTTAACTAAGTTGTTAAATCAGAGTTATTAGATGAGGACTTTGGAATAATATTCATCTGAAATCAATTTCTTAGTTTTACTAAGAAAAATAAAGGTAAATGATTCAGGATTGTTATAATGAAATGTGGATTTTATATTATAATTGAAGTAAATATCAAAAAAATATTTGTGATCTGTTTCAATGCTAGGTACAGCTATCTTCAATGTTGCTACAGTTAGACAATGGCATATACTTCATAGAGTTCAAAGTATGTGTACAGTCAACGATGCACAAATTATATATAAGTGAATAAATTGTATGTTTTAATTAAACAACTGTTAATATTTTGAATAATGTCATTTTTCTGTATCGGGCAGAAAACTTTGAATTTCAGATCAGTTATTTCATAGCATACCAGAACATTCAGTTTCAGGAAAGCATTCCATCACTGTGTTTTTTATTTTATATATAATACTGTAGGACTGTACATACTTGAATATGGTTATGAAAAAATGCTTTGCAGCTGGAATGTGCACAACTCTCTCTGCTATTCTTAAACCCACTTTTTCAAGATTCCACATGAAACTGAAAATAGGTGCTGCTGCTTTAAGAGCCTCTTGAGCTTTGGTAAAACATCTGCTTAAAAGAGCTGCATGTTGAAACTTGAAAAAAGGCTTCCAGTGGTAAGAAGTAGTTGAATTTGCACTCACAAAGGAGCAGTTAAGTGAACTTCATTTCAAAGCACAACAAACACAGTAGTCTGTAACTGGCAAATGACAAAAAAGTATTAGTGTTGTTAAACAAACTTAGTCTTATTCATCTGTGTTTGATGAGGTTGCATGTATGTTACAAGAGAGATGGCGCTTGCCATTTTGATTAAAGTATTGGATGCTTTGGACATTGTACAACATGGTCCCAATTTTTCTTATGAGAAGTTAACTTCTTGTTCCAAGGTTTAATAGTACAGGATTCTAAGATATAATAGTACAGTTTAATGTTGGCAAAGTGTTGAAAACAAAATAATAAATTCATTGGTGTCTTCAACAGAAGTCTGCTAATCATTCCAAATATAGCAGAAATAAATCATATTTCTATCTCTTCTTTTAATATAGTAATATAAGCGTTTTTTTCTGTCTTTGCATTTATTATGATGGAAGAGGAAAAAAAGTCCCATACATCTCTTAGGTGGCTTAATATTAAGGTGCTTCAGTGGGAATGGACACATTTTAATTTGGTGCACCAAATTTATTACTGTTGTCAGGGTCATTTGGCAATTGAGCCCACAGAAGAATCTCCCAATCTTCATATTCTTTCCAGCAACTAAATTTGTGGGTTATAATGTCTTTATCTCAGGAATTCTAACATAAGCAAACTTCCTATTCTGAGAACTTTTTAAAATCAGAGTTTTGTGAATCTGAAATCTAGGCTTGTGTTTGCTTTTATCAAAGTAAGTAAACTGAGGTGTAGCATACGTTGGTTGTTTCTTCTCCAAGTGAACTGTAATCCTTTATTTTACTTGGTTTGGACTTCTTATTTTGCTAAACGTTTTGTTAGAACATCATAAAATTACAGAGAAATCCAAAAATAAAAGAAAGACTTGTACTGTTTAAATATAGCTATATATGTCTATTGTACTTTTTATACTGAAGATTACTTTGAAAACTTTAAGAGTTTTGAGATCTCGGAAAAATGAGAGTATTTATTTAATTGAAAAAGTTCATTATTTAAAATGGCAACAGTATATTTAATGAGATTTAATCATGATAATATAGTTTCAGAATATTAGGGGATCCATCCATCTATATCACAACATGAGTTAGAGACCTACAGTTCAGCTGACATACTTGTTCTTAATTTTAGAAGAAATTGCCATTTTGCTTAGTGTCTCATTTATGATCAGTACTGTATTGAAGTCTAAGTGATAGTATTTCTAACAGTTTAAAAAATGGTTCAGAAAAATATGAGGAAATAAAAAGCATAAGAAAGAATAATTTTCATATTTTTAACATATAATTAAGCAAAACAAAACTAGCTAATATAAAAACAATATATAGGACTAATCATAATATTAATCATAATATTAATACCAGCTTCTACTTCATATTTACTTACAGCTTATTTAAATAGGCTCTGCAGACATACTAGGGGTGCCTTCAGCATGTTGCTTAGTTTGGAAGCATACCCATCTACTCAAAAAAGATAAAGATAGATTCAATTAGTTATGGTAATTGAGCAGCAAAAGATTTGAGACAAGTCTGTATACTCTTATTATTTGTAAATATTAAATAGATATGCTGTTATCTCTGGGAACTCTTAATAGACTGTTGCTGAAGTCAGAACTGAAATGACCAGGTTTTATGCATTTGATAAAAAAGTGGGATATGGGAAGGCAAGATCATTTATTGCACTTTAAGAGGAGGAGATGTCCATAAAATTATTTATATTGTAATATTTAATAAAATTAGTATAAGTGGAAAATCATATGTTGAATTGTTCCCTTTTCTAATTAACTAAGTCTTATCTGTGGCAAATGTTAACCATTCTCTTTAAAAACTTTAAAATCTTCTCTGATTTAATTTTTTTCTATGTGAAGGAATTTTTTTCCAGGGTATATTACTTATGTGAATAGAAATTTTAATTGGCTCTAATAGTCCTATATATGATTAGAATAGGCCAGGGATATCAAACTGGTGGCCTGTGGGCTAAATGCGTCATGTGCAGGCCACGCCTACCCCAGCTCAAGGGAAAATATATGAAATGTCACATGATATCAACATGACACCATGAGTTTGACATTTGTGGAATAGGCTAACCCCAATGAATTTGACCATTGCAAAGTCTTGGGTATTTTCCCAGATCAGCTTACAGACAAGAGATACTGATAATTAATTAGCTCTATCCCAAATCTGTTTGTTAAAATAGCAAAATAAGTGGAATTGTTGAAGATGTATCGTTGAGATTTCTTTCTTTAGAAAAGTGTTAAAATTTTGAAGTACTGTACAGATATTAAAAATAATACAGATTCTGTCTATAGACTTTCTGCCTAAGGTAAAGCCAATACCCAAGATCTTCTATGTTGAAAATTGATATTCTGTGATCTAGCTTGTTAAATTCATTCTTTGGTTCCAGTCATTTGTTCAGTTGGATTTGCTCTAATTACTTCTCCTAATTTTTTTTTTAATTTCTTAATTAATAAGAACTTAAATAGGTCTTCTCAGGGTCAGCCATGAAAGTTAAAGAAACCAAAAGTTTTCTAAGGATCTTATGCAATTTAAAAAAATTAATGAGTGTGTTTTTATAATACGCTTTAAAACTTGGTATTATTGGATTTTTTAAAAAATAAAGTCATGCAGAGAAACATTTCCACATTTCAATTTTTTAAAAAAAGTAAACATTGCAATTTCTTCTATTTTTTAAAGTTTTTGTTTTGATCTGAAGATTTCTGGAGTAGCCTCATGTTGGTGAAATAAATGAAGTTATAATGTACTTAAAATATCAGAAGCATGATCCTTTTTTAGGCTGGTAGACATGAGCTGTGATCAATTACCAGAATTGTTCCTTAGTAAATTAGTATTATAAATTATTTCAGGGAGTGAATTTTCTATCTCCTTTCTCATTCATTCTTTGAGCTTCATTCTGCTTGCTTTATGTTCTTTGCGCCTCAGCTTTCTTTCTATGGCTTTCTAGTGTTATAAACTAGAGAAATTTCACCTGGCTGATGCTTTGGTAATGTAATTTGAAAATATATGGTGCTGTAGGTTTTCCTTCTGTATTTTTAACAGTAAAGTTAGAAGGTTTCTTGGTTTGGGTTTTCTAAACTATATATTTTTCTAACAGAAAAGATGTAATAAAAGGCATCAGATAAATTAAATTTTCCTAGTCTTAGGACTTAGTTTTACCCAGCTAAACAAACAAACAAGAACAGTGAGGATGGATATTGCCGTTTATATTCAATCCACTGGATAAATCACAACCCTTTTGAATGTCAACTTTCTATGAAGTTGTCAATCATTGTTTGAAAGGTTATTTCTAGTATTAAGATATTATGGTTTAAACATAAAGCTATTGTAAATCATAAAATAATGAATACTTATACATATAGGAAAAAGAGGGTGGGACTGGGATGAATATATTATTTAAATTGATTTTCCTCAGTCTTACACTTTAAGCATACACAATCTTTCTGAACTGATGAGGTGCTTATTTAGAATTTTTAGAATGTTATGTATACTTTCATGAACATGGCCAGTCTCAGAATAGCTATATACTAAGAGGTAAATTAAGTACTGGATTGCAGTCCACTTTTCATTTTATTTTCTATAGAAGAATCTCAGATTGATGAGGACCTGAAAGACATTTTTAGAAATACAGGCTATGCTTTGCAGTAGGTGAGTACTTTGTAGCATTTCAGCTTCCTGTTCATTTTACTTTAATTAAAAGTCTCTAAAAATGGGTAAGACAGGGTGGGAAATAAGCATCAAGGATTGTATTTGAAGGGTACGTTATAAACCTGATACGACATTGGAGATTCAGGTTCTTTTAATGATACCAACAATTTTATACATGCATCTTTTGTGTTATTAATCAGGCATTATTAATATGATCAGAATTAGAAAGGTAGTTATTGGCCCTGTGGCTGTTATGGAACTGAAAATTAGGTTGTAGAATGCTTTGGATGTATTTCCCAAAATGTAGCATTTGTCTGTCTTTTCCCAGGATCACATTGGAATTCTGAATGCACAAAAAATTGTGTAGATTAAACAACACAAGTTCAGTATGTGCACATGATAATCCCTACCACAGGGGTTCTAAGGCCTGCTACCAGTTTCCCAGGTACCTTAATTTACATAAGCAAACAGTGTAAGGCTGTGCCATCCATGTGAGTAGGATTATGTCTATACCTGTTTCCAGCACTCATGTAAGGTTCCCTTTCTGTGAGAATGATGTGAAAAGGGATAATATGCAGTTTGAAAAGGCATCTTGAAAAACACCAAGGTCTTTTATTTGGTTTTCCAGCCTAAATGATTTAGGCTTAGTAGTAAAATAAGACACTTGCTGAGTAGTGAATTTGTATTTTGGATCTATCACTTTATGAGAGCAAATCTGAAGTTTCCACTAACCATATTAAATTTAGTTTTAATTCTGTGGACTATATAGAGTAAAATATAATACTTTATATTTGTGGAATTTATCTTGGATGTGGTTTTCATGGATATTTCACACTAGTTCTTCAACAATTGCTTGTAAGCATGATTTTTAAATTCATGTGGATCCACCGAGAAACACCAGTTAAAAATGTAGACAATTTGTAATTAAAATTACTGTATTTATAGTTCTGACAGCCATGATCTGTCTATCAAGAGCATTTTTTCTTATAGTAATCAGACATAGCAGTAATGTTAGTAATTGTCTAGCTAAGTTGACTTTGTGTGAGGGGAAGGCTGTTTTCCATAAATGCTCTCTTGAGTTTAACAAACTGTCATATTTTATGATACTACCTTATATAACAATATTGTGGCCAGAATGCCAATCAGAATGTTGAAACCCAACAGACATAGGCATCAAAAGAAGCAAGATAATGATTGTGACAATGCTGTTGCAGACCCATTTCATTATACACATGTGTCATATTGGCATACGTATAAATGCTTTCATTCATTGCCTCAACCTCCAACTTGCCCTTTATGACTTTTTTCAACAAATGTCAATTTTTAAAACTAAAAAAACAATATATTTAGGGGCACTTAACTGGAATTTAGGGTCCACTAAGATGTTTTCCATTATGTTATTCAGAAAAACCGAATAATTTCCTGTCATTTTTACCAGTCTGAGTAGAATTGTAGTATAGTATGAATTTTAGGACTGTATATAATGACTTATATTTCATTGCATCTGTTTCATTAGTTATCTGGCGATACCTTTGCAGCAAAAATTTGATTCATTTTGCAAGATTCTCTTATGGTATACTATTGCATTCTTATGGCATTCTATTTATTAGAGCAATACCTATAGAAAGAGATTATTTTAATAGATCTCAGTGCCTAAATTTATTATTTTAGTTAAAATATTGGGAAAATAATGTAAACATTTCATAAAATAAAAACCATTGGTTATCTAGTTTGTGTAACAGTTCACTTTTATATAGGGCATATTAACATATCCCCACAACATTCAGAGAGAACAGCTTTTGATGCAAACTACATGATCAGCTGCTAAGTATACACTAGTGACTCACCATGAAGCAATAAAGAAGAGATAGTTTGGTTTTCTGTGAAAGGTATAATGCTTATATTAAATTCAAGTCAACTACTCATAGAAGGCTAAAAGAGGCTTTACTATTCTTTGAAGAAAAAAAAAAACAAAGCAGAGCTTTACATGCAGGAAAGAATGAGATATAGTTTTCTTGAATGGAATGGCAGGAAGCAGTTTTAGGATTGGCAGTAGGCCATAACTTACTGATTGAATTAAATTCTCTCCTACCTCTTGTGTTTGTGGCTAAGGAATGTTGACAGTTGGCTAATTTGGGGAAGAGAATGCTCTCTCATTTCTGGAAAAAAAAATGAAAGGTTAAAAATAAAAACATGTTCCAAAACAAATCTATGTTCCAAAGTTTTTATTTCATTGCACATTATTTTTTAGTATATAGGAGTTGTTTAGTATAAGTGGTGTGCTGGACAGATTGAGAGATTCCCATGCATTTTTAGGCTTGTTTAAAATCCTGTTAAACATACAGCTGCCGACCTAGGAATTATCTGTTTCTGAAGATGTTCAAAAGGTAGCTTAAAAGCTTATGGAATGTGTTCTGTATTTTGGCCTGAAATATTTCCGGTACTTTTACTTCTGAATGGTAACCCCGTTTGTTCCCTCTCCCCACTTCCTTTTAAGAAATAACCCCAATACTTAGTTTTATAATATAGGAATCATTTGCTAGTTATATTTTGTTTGGTGCTGCTGTTTGCCAAGAGATATAAAGGAACCTAAGATGGAAACAGATGTTACTATTACTCATGTAAATAGAAGTCCTCTTATTAAAAAGGCTTACCTTAATGAAAGAAGCATAAATCTTTCTTACGTATGGCTTATTAATTAAAACCAAGCTTGTGAAACTTCTTGATTCATGAATAAATACACTTCCCCCAATATGAAAAAAATAATATTTCAATCAACTAAATTAACTAAAGGAAATGTAAAGCAGTTTTTCATTCTGGTAACAGAGATCTTTTATTTAGTCTTCCTTTATTATGAGAAGTGTTTTATGAAACATGAAACAAAATGTTTTCTTCATGACATACTTCACTTTAGATAGACCAACAAATTAAATTTCTGTGTCTTTGTAGATCAAGGCTAAGTTGAAAATGTATTGATGTTCTTAGTGATCATTCACTAATTGTTGTTAAAGCATACAAATGTATCATAATCAATATCGAACAAACTTCATTTTGTATAAGATTTAGTTCTACTTGAAGAAATATGATTGTCCTTTCCATAATTCTATTTTAAACTAAGTGACTGTTTTAGTTCAAACACTCGGTGGATTAACAAATCAAGTTTGCATATTATTTAGATCTTGCTGGACAAGTGGGATTTGTTCCTTCCATTCCAGTTATCAGAAAGATTAACCCTTTACCCCTGGAATTCTAATTGCAGCCATTTGGAAACAAAGAAGCTGTTTGTACAAGATAGTAGCAAATTCATGGTTCATGCCAAGTTGAATGTTTCTCAGTTGAATGGATTTGCAAAGTATTACATAAATTTTGTCTTTCATTACAGGCACCTATAAAGGCAACTTGTGAAGATGGCACATTATGCAAGACTGGATTTCCTGAAGATATTTACAATACAATCGTATCCAAGGGAGTAAATGAAGGACAGCCTCTTCTGAATGGTATTGTTGAACATAAAACTTAGTTACTTATTCTGTCTTATACATGCTGCTCAATTCCTCTGAATTCTGGATTTGATGTAGTGGATGACACTTTTGAAGTGGTAGACCTAAGAATAACTTATGATCTAGCATCATTGACATAACTTAGAACTTTGAAACCAGTACCTATATTAGGTTTGTTTGTTTTGTATTTTGCAAAGATTGCTAGAGAAGTTTATTAGAATATCCCTTGGGTAATACACTAGATAAAATGTTTTTGTTTAATAAGTATTGTTCTCAAGGTCTGTAAGTTTCCTAGAAGTTAGTTATTTGTCAGAGAAGAATATTAAGTTTCAAAATAAGTTCCACTACTACATCAGAAACTGATTTGCTTGCCATGTGGCAGACAGAACATCCATAGGAAGTTAAGACTGTGTAATACTTATTCCTTCTCCTTTGCATGCCCTTTTTCTAGAGTAGATATTTCGTAAATTTTGAAAGCTTTTTATGAATTGTATGCTGACTGCTTCTACATACGATAGACAAATTCTATACTTTGATTTAAAATACTGCTTTTCAAGAAAATGTCTTCAATGCTTTACACATAATTTTAAACCTTGAACGTTTCATGTTTTGGCTGAAAAAAGTTTGCAGAAGTAATGTAGCATTTATTATTGTCATATAGTTTACAAATGTAATTATATAAATATTATTTTAAAAATAAAACAAAACCTTGTTTGTTCTTTTTCCAAATGCAAGCAAGGATGATAATACAAGTATGAATCCGTAGAAAGACACAGACAATCATAACATTCTCCACTCAGTAATCCTCAAAATTTAAATTGGTATTCTTATTTATTTCTGTAATTTGGGGAAAAGTATTCAAATTCAATCATTTCTCTGCTTTGCTTTCTGCACTGGCTTAATGAATAGTCTTGGAGAAGTTAAAAGTTTGTATAATATTTTACAATTACAATTTAAATTAGTATAATAAAGAAATTGTTGCAATATCAGTGTTGGTATACTTGTGTTTAATGTAATTATTTCCTCTTTTATTAAAATATATATTTGTTCATTCTTTGTACTAAATAATACCCATATTTATTTATGTACTTCTGTATATTTTGCTGCAATTTTAATTATCAGTACAGGTTCTTGGCATATGCAAGCATATTTTATGTTTTATAATTGTGAATGACATTGAAATTACTTTGTAGCTAATTTAAAAATTACAATGCTGATCAAGAAGATTGGTTTCAGTGAGTTCCAAATTTATGTTTAAAGAAAAACTAACTTGATTTATTCCATTCACTCCAAAATAAATATAGTTGCATTGATCAAGAATTAAATAAATGAGAAAGATTTTTAAATGAGACTGCAAATCAAATTGATCCTTAAAATAAAAGCTGTCTCTGTGTTTAAACTATTTTGCTCAACAGAATCTTCTTGCAGTTATGTTTTTAATATTTTATAACAAAAATTGATTCCCAAATCAATTTTAAGTTATTAAAAACATGACTTAATAAAACACTTCTGTGTCTAAAACAGACAGGTATATTTCATCTATTTTGTTTAGGACTTGAGTCATTTTTTAAAATAATGACAGAATATCCTACAAAAATGCAAACTGCAGTAGTTTTGTTTTATTGTGTAGTTTTTGTTTTTAGACAAAATAAGTATAAACAATATAATATTCTTAAGTTCTATATTTAGGTCTGATATTATAAACAATATATTATTGAGTTCTATAGTTAGATCATATAAATTCAACATATTAACTCGGATAGGAATTCCTAACAGGTTTAAACAGAATGTTTGTGACTTATTTTTTTTTTTTATACTAATCTTACTGATGAATGTTTTTCCTGTATTGAAGCAAAACTAAAAACAAAAATTTTCATTTTTAAATGTTTCTTCTCTGGATTTTTAAAACTTTTTATAAGTACTATATTTTTTGCACTATAAGATGCACATTTCCCCCCCAAAAAAGTGGGTGGAAATGTCTGTGTGTCTGACAGAGACATGTTGCCAAAGCGCTACCCGCCTGCTGGCCCCCACCCTTTGGCCATTTTTGGCTCCATGTCCCCCGTTTTTGGCCTCTGCGCATCCTGTCTTCAATCCATTCCAGGTGGCAGCAATCCCCCCTGCCCAGAACGGACTGAAAACGGGATGTGTGGAGGCCAAAAATGAGGCATGAGGAGGCCAAAAATGGGCATGCAGAAGTGGCAATAGGCTGTCAACTCATAAAACATTTCTATGTCTGTTTTTTAGTTGCCAATAGAAAGGGGGGAGGAGTTTGAAAGAGCAGTTCAGCAGTTTGAAATGAAAATGCATTCCATTTATATTTTTCAGAGAATGTAATGAGGCGACTGAAGTTTCTGCCATGCAAATCTCTAATTGGAGAACATGTTTGATGACACTTAGCAATGGATGTGTTTCGTTGCAGAATATGAATTATGGGGGACATGTTTCATTGGAGAATATTAATTATGGGGTGGGGGAAAATCAGGGTCAAGAATGACAGTGAATTATGTGTTTCAGAATTGGCTAACATGCGGACATGTTAACTCCCAATAAATCCTTTGAAGTTTTGGAAGTTTGGCTCAAGACTCATGATTTAATTGGGGTAACTACTGGAATCCTGGCGGCGGCGATCCCCACAGCCTGGAATAGTTTATAGGTGGTATTCCAGGAGGCCGATCCAACCACCAATCAGCTGCTTGTGCTAAATGAGGCTGTATTGAAGCACTATTGAAGCACTGACCAGGTTGTTTGCTGTTTGCTGCAAGGAGGCAAATTGCTTGGAGGCAGTGGCAGATTTTTTTTTTCTTTTTTTCCTCCCCCAAAGCTATGGGGAGGTGCATCTTACAGTGCAAAAAATATGATAATTTGTGCCTTAAAACAAAGCAGCAAATTTTATCTAGATTTTCTTCCTCAACTTCTAGGAAATAACAGAAGCTAAAGGAATCGTACATACATACATAAAGAATAAAATCTTTGAGGTATTATGATCTTTGTTATTTATCATTTAAGAATAATTTCAGTTAATTGATATGGCATCCATATAACAGAAAGTGCATTCACAGTTAATTGATATATTATTCATATAACAGAAAGTGCATTCTATGGTGAAAAAGGAAGGCATCAAAAAGTTTAATTAAATTAACTTATTTTTTTCTAAAATAACTACAACAATATGGATCCTTGTATGCAAGTTTATCAGAGACAAAATGAAGAAAATCAAAGTTTAAAATATATATTTTATGACTGTGCAAACCATAATTTATGACACTTTTTCATCATATCTCATTAAGTACAGTTGAAAATTCAGGTGTGATCCTCGTCTGTAGTGAATAAAAAACTTCATTGGCGATCTATAGGTGGAAAGTAAACTAAACTATGGTTTAGTTACTAAATTGTACATATATGTTCATATATGTATCAACTTTATGTTTGGGATTTTAATCAGACAAAACGTAAACCTGTAATTCATTCTGATCAGCATTATTTTCAAACTGATTATTAAATGAGATGCTGGCTTTTTAAAGTCAAATTTCTTTGCTTTCTTGCTCCAAAAATGAGTACTTCTGAAATTTTCAAGGCTTTCACGTTAGAATTAGAATTCTTTTATTGGCCAAGTATGATTGCACACATAAGGAATTTGTCTTGGTGCAAATGATCTCGGTATAAATAAAAGAACAGATACATTCATCGAGAGTCAAGACTCATAAGATACAACACTTACAATAGTCATAGGGTGCAATATACTGTACATACATTTATTTTCAAGTACTGCATTTATTATAAAGGAATACAATCCTGAATTCAGTATATTATTGTCTTTTCTCTCCAAGAGTCTCAATTTCCATTTTGTTCAGAAATCAAAGACTTTCCAATTTTAAAAGTAAATGATTTGTGGAAAACACCAGACTTATTTTCAAGTAAATACCATTAGCAGTTTAGTTATCGACAGATTGACTATGCTCTACTTTTATTTAATGCCTAATTTTTAATAGCTTCTTCCATCATATGCTGAAATATATTGGAACTTCAGTTCCCTTTCCAAGAATTCTTACCAAACATGGAAGCCTCAAATATGTGAAGGGTACTAAAAAATTTTTTTCCACTAATTATGAATTCATATTACTGTAGATATCATGTTAAGATCTGATTGCTAAAAGTAAAAGGATGATCTATTTCTTATTTATTACTACAAACTAGATTGAAGTAATCAGGTCAGTATGGTTCTTGACCTGAAAGTCCAGAACCTTGCATATATTCAGTGAGGAAGGAGGGTGTTTAAATTAATTAAATTAAATATGAAATAAATAAATGTCTAGTACATACGAGGTACATACGAGGCAACCACTACTTTGAAACAATCAGTATTTGATATATTCAAAAAATCTTTGTTTAAAAGCAGTTTATATTTTGTTTCAGAATGAATCACATTATTGATTAATAGGAATTATTTGACAAATTTTGGGGGCATCCTTTTTTTCCTCCCAGAGTAACTTTTTAGACAAATTGTTTTAATGGTTAATTCTCATAAGAGCACTGACATGCTTGAAAGCACGTCATTTGCTGGTTTAATAATTTACAAGGAAGTAGATGCCTTTGACTTAAAATTTAATTACACTGTCATTTTGAAATACTGTAGTTGTCTAAAGCCCAATTTTTGGACATTAAACTAGATGCATGTGACAACGGAAGTTAAGTGTACCTAGCCCAGAACCAGAATGTGGGGAAGGGAAAGAGTTCTAGGGCTTGACACAGAATTTTATAAATTCATTTATGCTCTTGGGGCTGGTTCAGATTTATATCAATGGATTTGAATTTGGCATTTTAATTCTTTTGTAGTTTCTATAGAGATTGATGCGGTTTAAACACTAAATTGTCATTTTGTTGAAACGGTGCAGATTTTATTCTCTTAGCTGTAAAATACAGAGAAAAGATAGATAAACTACTAAACTTTTTTTAATTTGTTTCTCTTGCTATCGAAATTTAAGACAGGCAATTTCTCCACATTGTTTCTCCTCAAAGTATAAAATTTATCTTAAAAAAGAATTGTAGAAAACAATTATATATCTTTTTCTGAATGTCTTCTCACATTCTTGCATTCCCATATGAACCTTGGAATCTTACAACCTTGGAACCTTACATTTTTATAAGCAAATGTGCACCTACTTCAAATTCAGCCTCTTGGAAATTACAGTTGTGTCAGTTACAATGGGGGGGTGGGAATGTGCATTTTATTTGATTTTTTTCACATAAGTATTTTTTTTTAAACTTGTTGATTATATATAAACTGATGTGTATTTTTAAAAAATGTATTACTGCAATATTTTTCCTAATAAAGGTAATTTAATATCTTTATATTATGATTTTTTATTTCTTATTTTTAGGGAGGGAATATTCATTTTAATTTTTCAAAATCAAACTAACTGCATTATTTTAATGTCATAAGTCAAATTAAATGTTAATCAGGCCTGCCAATTTAATATCACAAGATAATTCAAATGGGTTATTTGTATAGTGGATAATTTGGACTAATATTTTGTTTCATTTTTCACTATTATATGAATTATTTGCCAATTTTTCCAAATGCACAGATTTTTAAATTTTCCTAAAGTATGCATTAGTATCCATATTATTTAAAAATTGAGAACTATATTGAAAAATTCAGAGGAAAAAAATTTTTTTTTCTGTATTTGTTTGTTTATATCTGTAATTACTTTCATTTTTTATTACCTGTATTTTAACTTATTTTAATACTGTGTTCTATGAAAATGATGAGGATATTTTAGACCAAATGGATAATATAAAAAGCTATTTCTTTTTTGGCTATTGCCAACTGGGTTTTGAATCAGCCAAGTGCTTAAGATGTTGGACAAAGAAAAGTAACAATATTATTCTCGAATGAATATTTCTAGGTTACTTTCTAGGATAGAAAACTTTACAAAATGACTTTCATAAGACATATGTATGTGTGTGTGTGTGTGTGTGTATTTGTTTTTTTAAGTTTTCGCGGGTACTTACATGTGTGCTGTTTAGCTTCCTTCGGGTATTATCCCACGTCATTGTAGTGCTTTTAAAGTTGTAGCAACGTTTCAGCAGAATCTCTTCTGCCATCATCAGGCTTCTGTATTGAGAATACAGAATATTNTAGATAGATAGATAGATAGATAGATAGATAGATAGATAGATAGATAGATAGATAGATAGATATAGATGTGTGTGTGTGTGTGTGTGTGTGTGTGTGTGTGTGTGTTTTAAACATATATATATGTGTGTGTGTGTGTTTTAGTGGAACCAATTCAAGGAGGTCATGTGTATCATGACTGTTAGTCTTGATGGCATTGTGACTATCTCTGAAAGCCATCTGCTGGAAGACTATTGGAGTTCCTTGTGTAGTTGTTTGGCCATTGGGAGATGAGCCAGGAGTCTAATCCAGCAGATTACTGTTTATGGTCTTCCATCAGAAAAGTGCTCATAAGACTGGAGTTTTGTGACATTAATGTGTTGGTTTTCTGAAAGGAATTAATTTGCTCAGTTTGATAAAGAACATGAGTTGTACTATGCACTACAAAAAAGTGGGTACCTGATTCACCAGAAATAACAATGGTCAAGAAAGGTCTTCATTAGCAACAAACATGTTTCTAGTCAGACTGTGAAAGCCATTTGGCCCGCTCACTAGCAATCATAACAGGAGTGCTATTTGTGGGTATGAGAAGTGTTCAGTCACACCTAGCCTTTGAAAGGAGATGGCATGAAGACACTTTGAACAAGAGCTTTAAATAACAGCTTCTCTTAAAAGATTCTGTGGAAACCTAACATTGAGTCAGATTTATTTGTCAGTTACCAGTTACTCATATATTTATATAAATACAAGTATTGAACATAATAATGCATTATTTGTTAATTTGTTAATTTGTTTTGAACAACACTTTTTTTAAAAAAGCATTTAGCTTTTCTAGTGGTCCCAAAATGTTTTTCTTCCCTAATAATATTGGCAAAATAATAAACTTTACCCATATAATTTATAATACTTTTTTCCTTGCTTTTTATTTATAGATGTGAATCCACATTTCAGCAACACATGATGAGAGCTGTGGAGAAATGTTTGGGCAGGTTTTATAGATGGCTTTAGTAGGGAGAGAAACACAGATGAAAGCCAAGAGGGAACATACTGTCTAAAGTAGGCAGATATCTGTTTTCTAGTTGCAGTTTACGATTAACAAATGTGAGCACAGCAGGAGATAGAGCAGGAAGTGCAGTTAAGTGGTGTATTATCGTCCTTTCTAAAGGAATGGAGCTTTAGATGGAATATAGATAGAGTATGGAACCAAAAGAAGCAGACAAAATAGTGTGAGTAGAGGAAGATTAGTAAAAATTATGGGACTGAATGCTTGTTTTTAGGATCCTTGTGTCATAGTTTTATTTGCTCTCAGTAACAAAATGCAAAGAATTATCCACTAATTTTCTGCGACTATTAAACTAAATGTGACTATTAAAACAAAACAGAAACCATCCTGCAACAAAAAACCCCTCACTCCTAAATTCTGTCATAAATTTGCCTATTATATTTGCAGAAATATTCAGATATGAACTACAGTCTCCAAATTGCTAAAATATTGTTATTCTTGTTGAATTACGATGTAGCCATAGACTAATAAGTTCAAGGGTATTGTTGATTTACCACCATCACCCGCCCGGATATTTCAGGGCCTTTGATTAGCAGAATCCAAATGGACTTTGTCCTGGGATAAAAATGAATTCTGTTGATGATTATGACTGGTTACATTTTTCTCAGGTGTTCCTGATGATTTTATTTTATATTTTTGTTTTTATAATTATATATCTTTTTTGTATATCTTTGTAAGTGAGCTTTCTATAAATCCTATAAATATATAAAACGATGCAAATGTGTTAAATGGAAGATAGAAAATTACTAGACAAATACGGTTATTTTTTTAAATGGCAAAATTTGGAGTTGCCTAAAATACTAAAAAGAAAAAAGAAATTAGCTCAGTGTTATAAAGTGGTTATCTTGATACTGTAGACAATTTTATCTTTGGTGCTTGGCTGGTGAACTTTCTGGTATGCTCAGCATCCAACTGATTTCTATATTTGGAAACAGAATGTTACCCAAAGTGGAAATGTGCTTCCCCTTCCCTGGCAACCTCCTTCTGGTTGTTATCACATTTTTAGTATGACATGGAATTAGGCATGGCTATTTGAATATAAAAGGATAATATTCAAAAATGTTCTCATTTTAGATAGCAATACTGCATTATTTAGGAAACATTTTCTCATATGCAAAGTATGGGAATTAATAAATATTCTTCTAAAATCATTGAGGATAGAAGAAATTCACAATTTCAACTTTGTAAATACTTATTTGTATCCTGAGTTTATTATTTTTATAAATAATTCAAGATGGAAAACATGCCTATTTTCCCCAGAGACCTGTGAAGTGAGTTAGGTTGTGAGAGTGTGTGACTACCTAAAGCCCAGCCAGCTTTCATGCCTAGGGCAGGACTAAACACTCACAATGTCTTGGTTTCTAGCCTGATATTCTGCAGTGAGCTGCTTCGAGCACCCAGCAGTGGGAGGTGCTTAGGCTGGGCTTGATTGATAGGATGCTTCTCATCTTCCACGTACTCCTCCTTAGCGTCCCCAGTTTTAGCTCAGCCTTTGTGAGGTAGGTAGCTTGGTTGCTTCCTTGACTGGACTAGGACAAATTAAACAGGTTTGAATTACTCTAATTGACAATTCTTAACATTATTAGTCTTTTGCAATTTCAAAATTGGGTTGGGCATTTCTAAATCATAAGTCTAATAGAATTCAAAAGTATCTTCTAATAACATTATTCCGATGGAAGACTGCCGTCAGAATATACATCGGCTCCCCAGGGAGAACCTCAGCACGCTTGAGCAGCAAATTAGAAACACATCAATCTTGACACATAAATTGGCTGTCATCACGAAGTCTGCCTGTGCCAGCTTGAGAGACAGCGGTAACTTTAAATGATCAAGGCTTTTTTCCTGCTTTCCGATCAGCAATGTCCTAAGGGCTTTAGAGCTCAATTCTGCTTAGGATCGCCTCGCTTTTTCTAATGAGCTTTGCATTGCTTACAATAAGAGGTGACGGTTGCTGGCTACATTTTTGGTGCCTAATTAAACTACTGGTGCACTTTTGTTTATGCAGAATTCTATTCGCATTCATATTGTTGAGAGCCATTTCCCTCAAGGCTCTCTCTCGTGAGGGTCCAGGGGACATTTACACTGATCGGCTGAACTTCTTTCTAAGATTGAATATTGGGTTTTCTTTTAAAGTTGGCCTCACAGTAACAGCAACAGCACAGTAACAGTGAGGCACGCAAGGCTGTGTCCACCTGTGTAGGAAGCTGTTGAGGAGGGCCAGTGACTGCCAGGATCATTCAATTGTAATACAGGGCCCTGAAATGTGTTCTCAATTTGGCTTCATAATTTGATTCCAATATTCAGTCATCTAATTATAAGTCTGGTACAGCACAATAATTTTACTATTTAGTTGCTGTGCAAAGATATAATTCAATATTATTTTATAACTATTTGTTTATAATATTATTTTATACAACTATAATATAATAATTAATATAAATAATAATTTGAATTTACAAAAAAAAAGGGGGGAAAAATATCAGGAGGTTCGCTGCCTGCTGATTAGAGCAGGGTCCCTGGACTACCAGCGGTCCATGATTTATCGCTCCGTCTCCTCTCTCTCTCTCTCTCTCTCTCTCTTTTCTCTCTCCTCTCTCTGCGAAGTCGGCACTCTCGCGTCTCGTCTCTCGTCGTTCAGTCTCTCTCTGTCTTCTCTTCTTTCTCTCTCTCTCTCTGCTCAACACAGTCACACACACACACACATACACACACACTCTTGATATTCCACCCCTCTAAGCCCAACAATCTGTACTGCAAGGGGAGTCAGACGATTTGATCTTCTCACAACCAGTAATAGAATGGGAAGTTATACCTGTTCTGCAGATGTTCTCGGACCTTGTCCAGAAACAATGGGCCTCTTCAGTGGCGTATCCTACAGGATATGATAGATTTTGTAAAAAATTTGGCTTCTGATTTCTCTAAATTTCTCAATACCACAGTAGTAGATGAACCAGTGCTGGCATTGGCATCCTCCTCAGTAATTCCAACTGAAGCAGAGTAGGCTCTCAAGCCAGAAGATAAAAGGGCTAAGTTGTCTCTATGTAGGGCACATCAATCAGATGCATGGGCCATAAGAGTGGCAACAGCCGCATCTTTTTTCACTAGATCGTCTCTCAGATGGCTCTCACCATCCCAAATTCCAATATCAGGGCACACCAGGACATCGCCAACCTAATAGCGGCCGCAGAATTCTGTACGAATGCTACATTCAATTCTATTGAATTTTCTGCTTGAACCATCTCAGGTTATAGCTTGTCAATTGCTATGGCTCAGACATTGGCAAGCAGATATCAAACACAAATGGAAGCTTGCTTCCTCCCCAATATCGGGAAATAAATTGTTTGACGCTGCCCTGGACCCACTTCTGATAGAGATAAGAAGCAAGAAAAAGATCCTACCCTCTCTTTTTTGTAGATCAGAAAATAGACCTTCCCAGCCCTTTCGGAGGGATTCTTTCGTCCCTTCTACCAGAGACAATTCTCCAAGATTCTAGAGAGTGTCTGAATTAAGGATTAATCCAGTCAGATAGCTCCAATCTTGGAAATAGATACCGAAGGGGAGGACAAACCAAAAGAACCTTTTGAGGGACAGGAAACAGGTTTCTGATGCATAAAATAGGTCTAAGGACTGTGCCCCTATTGGTGGAAGGCTAAGGCTTTTTGCAGGCAGATGGGATTCCTCTACCACTATTCCTGGGTTAGAGATACCATCGGCCTGGCTCTAGAATTTCAGTCCACTCCCCCAAACTTTTTCATGACATGTCCTCTCTCCAAGAATCCTGTTAAAAGGAGCCTGATGGAAACAGCTATTAATCATTTATTAGAGATCCAGGCAACCGTAACCCTAACCCCAAAGACCTTTACAAAGGTTCTGGCAGCTCTGGCTACCCATCTCAGGGAAACCCCTGTTAGACTGCAGTGTTACTTAGATGACATCTTGTTATTATCATCTTCCTATGAACAAGCCAAATTTAGACACCCAGATCATCATAATGACATAATGCCAATAGCATGGGTTCTCTATTAACTGGGCAAACAGTCATCTATATCCACCAACTAGCTTGACTCATTTGGGCACGATGATTAAGACAGTTGAGGGAAAAGTTGTCTTATCCCCAGGAAGACAGGACGGTATTCGGAAGCTGGCTGAAGAAATTAGAACTCTTAAGCATGTTGCAACAGCATGTTTATCTACCTTATTGGGGAAAATGATATCTTGTATTTCTATCATCCCTTGGGCCCGGTGCCACGCCAGAACCCTCCAATGGTACCTACTACTGTACCAACGTGCAGGAAGAGGCAACTCCATGGCTCATGTCATAGTGCCACCAAAAGTTCTGATATCTCTGTACTGGTGGACCGTTCCGACCATCAACAAGGGTTGCCCCTTCAAAGAACCCCACAGACTTACCATCGCTATGGATGCCAACCTATTTGAATGAGGAGTTAAGTTCCAGTCTCTCAAGGCTCAGTGATGTTTGTCGGCAACAGAACGAGTACTCAGCATAAAATGGCTGGAACTCAGAACAGTTCACCTGGCGCTTTGGAATTTCCTTCCTCATATTCGGGAACAGAACGTCCTTATACTTACCAACAACATCACGACAAAAGCCCACATAAACAGGCATGGGGGGTACTCACTAATGAGAGTAGCAGAGAGACTGCCTTTGAGCAGAAAAGAACTGGATCTCCATAAGACCAGAGCACATCTCTGGCTTGGCAAACACCCATGCGGACTGGTTGAGCAGGGACACAGTCAATCAATCACAGGTGCCCGCACCTTTGTTTGGTGCAGAAATGGTGCAGAAATTCGGGGAACCAGTCATAGATCTGTGTGCTTCTCCTCTGAACTCACAACTTACTAGTTCTTCTCGAGGTACCCAGCCCAAGAAGGGGAGAACATCAACACTCTTCATTGTTGGTGGCCCTAGGACTTCTGTATGCCTTTTCCTGTCTCCCAGTGATTCCCAGGGTGATCAGAAAACTGTTGAATGAAAAAGCAGAAATGCTGTTGGTGGCACCATACTGGCCCAGGTGGCTGTGGTTCACGGACCTTAGGGATCTGTCAACACAAGATCCTGGGAGGATTCCCCCTCTCAGCCAGGGTCTGATTCTGTGGGGGGTCCGATCCAGCACTCGGACCCCCCACTTAACCTATATGGTGGTTGAGCAGAGACATCTGAGGAGCGAGAATCTCTCACATAGAGTGATCAAAACGATTCAAGTTGCCCAATGCCCCTCAACAAATCACATATACAGTGCCACATGGCACATTTTTTATAAATGGTGCATAAATCCAACATTGATCCCTTCTCTCTGTCAGTGGCACAGCTGTTGGACTTCCTTCAAGGGGGCCTTGATAAGGGCCTCTCAATGAACACCTTGAGATGATAGGTAGCAGCTCTGGCTTCAGTAGTCACCTGGAAGGGTCTAAGATCCATATCACAACATCCACGCATACAAAGTTTTCTTTGTGGCACAACAAATTTATGTCTTCCTGTGGTGCACCGCTATCTGACCTGGGATCTTAAAAAGGTACTCATGACCCTTACAAAGGCTTATTTCGAACCATTGAAAACCATGAGTCTCCACTTTCTCACCTACAAGGTGGTTTTCTTGGTAGCGATAACATCAGCACATCGTATATCTGAGACAGCAGTCTTATCAGTCCGACAAGATATCTGCATTTTTCATTCTGACACAGTGGTACTTCGCCCAGACCTGACGTTCATTCCAAAAATTAATTCGGCTTTTCACAGGGCACAAGAATTAGTCCTTCCAAACTTTTGTCCAAGACCGTCTCAGGGTTAGAACATCTGCATCAACTAGATGTTAGGAGAGCTCTCCGTACGTACATACACCAATGGCTCCCTTTAGAAAGACTGAGGCGATCTCAACCAGCCACTCAGGGTCATTAGGTATCATCTTCAACTATAGGCAGGTAGTTCAAAGCCACAATAGCTAATGCATACAAGACTCAATTATTATCAGTGCCCAGAGGCATAACAGCACATTCCACTAGGAGCGCCAAACTTCAACAGCCTGGGCCACGCAAGCACCAATAACAGAAATATGCTGTGCGGCAACATGGGCTTCCCATAGGGACCATGAGGGGACTCCAAGCCAGACGGAGACTCTTCCGTAGGACAAGCCAAGCTTTGGTATGTCCCACTGCCGCATGCTCGGAGCAGCTCATTGGAGAAAGGGTGTTGGTACTTACCTGATATGCTTGTTCTCTGTGAGCTGCAACGAGCCTCCAGACCCACCCAATTTCCGTCTGGTGGGTTCCTGGTCTGGCCAATGACTACAAAAAAAAGAGGGTGAGGTTTCTCTCTCTTCGTCTTTGCAAAAACTGGGGATGCTAAGGAGGAGTATGTGGAAGAGGAGGAGCATCCTATCAATCAAGCCCAGCCTATCCAATCTAAGTCTAAACACCTCCCACTGCTGGATGCTTATAGCAGCTCATAGAGAACGGATGTATCAGGTAAGTACCAACATCCTATTTAACCACCAGACCAAACTTGGCTCTCTAGTTTAACATGATAATATTCTAAGAATATATACACGACTTTAAACATTGCATTAACTTCAGTAACCACCATGATGATTCCATTTAGATCTATATTGGTTTTCCATTCTTCTGTTCAATTTACCATATTGCAGGAAAAAGATGTAATGATGAATAACTTCCAAATTGCTTCATGTTAAATTAATATATATATTTTAAATTTTATAAATTGAAAAATAACTGGTAAATTGAGAATCTTGGTGTTGTCAAACAATACAGTGTATAAATTCTTAGACCGTTTCCAGAAACATCTGCGGAGGGTAGGAGATGTCAGGAACAATGAACTAGTGGTATGATGCTGTAACACTGCTTTCATTATTCTGATTAGAAGAGTCAGAATTTGTAAATGCTACTGATGGTTTCCTTAAATCAGCCAGCCTCACTGAATAAAACTGCCATGTTATATGATAGTGAATCAGAAACAATGCAAATTCAATGCTTGGAATGGTACACTTCAAAAAAATAAATATAGAAAACAGAAAGTTAAATCTTCCTATAATTATGGTTTGAATTTTTTTTAGTGTATAATTTATATTTTACAAAGTGTTGTGTATTTTTCATAGAAAGGAACATTTGCATTGAGGCCGAGGCTGAATAACTTTTTTCAGTTTAAAGTTTAAATATATTATACCAATAGCATTCTTAGACTCTGTAATCATTTTGTATTCTTTTATGCCTCAAACCCTCATTGCTTGGCCATATATTTAGTTATCAATTTATTAATATTTAAAGCTGTCCACTGAGCAGCATGAATTTTCAACTTTTAATTGATGGGAAAATACAATCTGACCTTTTGTTCCTTTATTTTCCATTGTATTTTGTTACTTAGTATTTTTGCAAATAAGGATTTCATATGGTTTTATATCACTGTATCAGTTGTTAAGTGATGGATAATTTATATATCTATTAGGAAATATGAATTCAGACATGAAAATAGTAAAGGTACGAAGGTATGCAATAGAGTAGTGTCCAACTACTCCAAAAATTTTGACAATTTTTCAGATGTATAGATTTCAACTCCCAGAACTCATGTACATCTATCCATATATCTTAAAGTTGCTGACATTGACAAACACTGCAGTAGAGTTAAAAGTAAATTATTTATTTAAAAAATAGATTTTTCAAGCATTAAAATTAGAAGATCTATCAAAAGGATAAAAGAGTCAAGGTAGGTGTTTGTGACATTTCTGTATAAAGTTAATGTTGGTTTTCTCATTGTGTTATATAATTGTTCAATTGTATTATTTTTAATACAATACAATAAATGTAAATGTAAGTAAAATGAAAATGCTGAGTTTTCATCTTTTAATGTTTCAAGGATATAAATGTCTAAAGTTTTCCATTGAATAGATTGTTGAAATGACTTACAATATGGAAATTATAATATAGAATAAAATTAATTCTAGTGGTAACTTAAAACACAATGTATTAAATGAAAAAATACTATTTATACATTTGTTCAATTTCTGTATGGTAGCTTTGATGATAGTCTTAACTATATAAAATATTTGTTACCATTCTGTTTTTACATAATCTGAAGTACATTCTTATGAATGATGATACTTATTTTGTTTTAGCTCTACTGCGTGTGCTGATTTAAGCCATTTTAGCCTCATGAAAAGAGAGAGGAGAAAATGATGCTAATAACTGTTTATTTAGGCAAATAGTCTCTCATTCCTATGCCATCCATAAACAAGCCTTTTTCTGCTTTACAATAAAATATGCCCACTTTTTTTTTTAAAGAATCCTAGTCTGATTCTATAGAATTGGTTTTGCTATGATTTAATTATTGAAAATAAATTTAAAAATAACTGTGAGTAGTATGATTATTAGTTTAGAACATTTTAGATCCTGGTGAATCAAATGATTCATAACAGAAGCAACAATACCTACCGTACATAACATGTATGTATGTATGTATGTATGTATGTATGTATGTATGTATGTATGTATATTATGTATGTAATATTGCCCCCTTATTAAATTTTAGTTACTTTACATTATAAAAACATTAAGAGATCCTATAATGGATATTAGTCAGGATTCAGGCTGGCCATAGCACTGGCATGACATCGGTAATGCTTTTCAATGATCTTATGAAGGGTTCCAGGGTTCCAACCCCATCCAGGTTCAGGGTGGGGATAATGGAGACATTCTCTTCCACGCTGCTGCAAGAGTCCAGGATAGGGAAAGACTCCTATGTCATTGAGCTGAGTCTGCCAAGCTGATAAAAGCCAGCCCCTGTTGCTGGTCCCTAGCTTTCAACTCAGCTCTTTGTCGAAAGAACAGCATGTCTTTGAGGCTCTATAATTAATAGCAGCAGTTTAAACAAAGAAGCAGCAGATTGGATGAGAACAGCAGAATCTAAACAAAGCAGTTCCCGGAGAGCCGGTGGAGCCTAGCCATTGTGAAGAGTGGAAAGCCATTCTCCTTTCGCACCAAGGCTTCGGCCCAGCAAACTAAGTGAAGGCCTAGGATTGCTTGCCGAAGCCTCCAATGCCATGCTTATTAGCACGCAGCCCAGGGAAGTTTTTTCTGCTGTGCTGACAAGCTGAGAGTTGGTTTTTGGAGCACCTCAGCCAGTTGCCTTTGAGGTGAGCAGATTGAACAATAAATAACTGGGCCTTAATTTATTTACAACTGGGCTCACAGCACAAGTTAGGAAGAGCCTCTCAGCTGGTTCCATCATTATAAATTGACCGTTGTTGGGTTGGGCTCAAGGGAAGAATGTGGCCTTGCTCAGGCCTCAGCACCCACTCACCTGGCCTAGAATTTAGGGCAGCATGTTAGTGAGATAGCTCTCAGCCCCTCCAGTGTTTAGCCTTCATCAAAATGGCTATCACATCGGCCAGGAGGATGTCAGAGTTGGAAGCTTTCTCTGTGAGATAGGACTTGTGCATCTTCCACAAGAACAGAGAGGTGCTACACTTAGACCCCACCTTTATTCCAAAAATCAACTCTTGGTTCCATGGGGCAAAAGAACTAGTCCTATCGGACTTCTGCCCTAAGACTTAACATGAATTGGAACACAAGTGGCATACGCTGGATGTACAGAGGGCCCTCCATGTATATGTTAAATAAACAGCAACTTTTAGCAAGACTGAAGCGATGTTTGTGTTCTTCCAAGGATTCTGCATCCATGATGGGCAGATAGATAAGAACTTGTATTTCCATAGCGTATGAGACTTTATCTTTCCTGGTCCCCAAACAACTTACAGTCCACTCTACAAAGAGTACAGCCACATCTGCAGCCTGGGCTACTCAGGCCTCCATTGAGAAGATCTGCAGAGCGTCACTGGATGTCGCCTTCTCCATTTATCCAGCACTATCAACTGGACTCCTTCACTTCTGCAGAAGCAGCATTTGGCAGGAGAGTGCTTCAGAAGGTTTTTCCAGTGTTGGACAATGGGGACCAGACGTAGACCCTCCCTTGGACATGCAAACTTTGCTATGTGTCCCTATCCTGGATTCTCACAGCAGTGTGGAAGAGAATGGGTGTTGTTGGTCTTACCTGAGATCATAGTGGGATTCATTTTTTTTACTAACAGTTCTGTGGGCATGGCTTGGTGGGTGTAGCCGGGGAAGGACACTGTAAAATCTCCAGTCAGAGGTGTTACTTGCCAGTTCTCCAAACTATCAAAATTTCCACGACCAGTTCTCTGCTGAACACCACCTCTGTCTGAGATGCATTTCCTATACATGCTGCAAGAGGGTCCAGCTCCACTCTGTATTCGTCTGGTCATGGTTGGGGAGGGGTCTTTTCACTGTTCTATTTTTTTTGAGACACGCCACGTCTGCCAAGTTACTTTGCCTGAAAGCTGGGGACCTGCAACAGGAGCTGGATTCTCTTGCAGTATGTAAGAAAGGGCGTCTCATGTAAGACCAAAGCCCACTCTGGCTTCTTTGATGTCTCAGCAGGCTTCAGTACCATTAATCACAATATTATTCTGAGATGGGATTGGGAAGCATGTTGGGTTATCTTTTATGTGGAGTTGATTTCTGTTTTCATTAGTAGAGGGTTAACCCAAAACTTTCCATTTTATAAGTATATTATTTGATTGGTGCTTCCATTGAATTGGCAAAGTTCTGTCAAGAACCAGTTATCACTGGAGATAAAAGATTTTAACAAGATTCCATCCAGACAGGTGTTCTCCACTGACTGATACTGTTTGGCTCCCTTGTTCATCAGGGAACTGTAGGAGCTGAAGCAGCAGAAGAAATGACTTGACTGATGAAATAAGATGAAAGATGAATCAGGTAGGTGCCTATGTTCAGGCCTACCCAGTGGTGATAAGGATTGATAGTCTTATATCCAGCAGCTTTATGTAAGGTTGCAGGCTTTCTTTTAGTGAAGAACCAAGCACAGCTGCTGATAGTATTTTGCTCTAAGATTCATTTGAGTCTTGACTTTTCATGAAGAGTCCTATGGGGTGTCCTGATTATAAGAATTGGAATTTACCGATTCCCGGAAATCTACATGTGATTTTCAACACCTGGGGCATATTCTTCTTCCTTCCTTCTTTGGAGGTCCAGTGGGGAGATCCAATAGACTGTCAAAATTGCTCTTTAGGAGATGTTTCTGCTAGTGGCCTTGAGAGAAGCTGTGGTGTGCTCCCAACTGAAAAGATGCTGTCTCAATCCAGTGATAATCCACTTCTGTATCATTGTCAAAATATTACTTTTTTTTTTTGCAAATCTATAAAATTGCTAAAAGTTAACCTTGATCAAAAGAAGCTTCAGCTCAAAATTCAGAAAAATGAACAATGCTTGAAAACTTAGATTTGTGACAAATGTTATAGAATAAAATTATTAGATGAGTGAAAAAATGTCTTTATCCAGATGAAATTATAAGAAAAAAGAAAAATCCCTTTGTCACTCGTATGGATTGCTTTAAATTTTTTGATCGGTACTTTTGTGAAGTAGTTATTATTTTATTTTTATTTGAAATTACCTTCCACAATAGTTATGAACTACACATTATATTATAATTCAAACATGTTTATTAAATAGAATTAAATTTGCTATTATTTTTAGATAAAATTTATAGAAAAGTCACATTTTGCAAGAGGACATATTTGAATTCCTCCAAACTGGTTAATGATATATTTTGATAACAAAAAAATATTTTTGAGACTCTTAAAGCACAAAGAGTTGTGACTTTTTGTTATTGTTTTGTTCTTGAGTTCTCCAAAACTGTACACCATGCATGATTTGGCAAACAGTTCAAGGTTTAGCTGGGTTAGATCAATATGTTCAGATCACTTTGTTTAGTAAGATCGATGCAACGTAATGAAGTCTGTTCTCCAATTCCCTGCTAAGGATCACTGCAGGGAATAAGAAGGTGTCTGTTTTATTATAAGGCATGAAAACATTATCTTTGAAGATTTTCCATTTTATATAAGGCTTTGGCTATATCTTTCATTCTGTTTTCTCAAATTTTCAATATCCTTTGCATTAAAGTGCCCTAGGAAATAATCTTTCATTTTATGTCACTTAATTTTGCTTAGAATAGGCATGTCTTTCCATACATAAGCCCATGAAAACACGAAGGGCCTCCATTTTGTATTCTCTGTTATAGCAATATCATCCTTTTTTATTTTTCCAGTTAATTGGAATATTGGAAATAAATTATGGAAAGGGGTTCTGTCTTTCAACAGAGAAGGTCTCTGAAAACAAAACAGAATCAAATTTGGTATGACAAGGAAAAAGAAACAATAACTTTGAAAATGGACTAGATCTGCCTGGGACTACAAAGAAAAAGACCCCCCCCCATGCCTCCCCATGTGACTTGCAATTGAGTGATGGTTCAGGATGCTGCCTAAAATGCCAATAATTTTATTATGGACTGTAAATTTTGAGTTCCAATTTCTTAGAAGACAATTACATGAAACATTGGAAGAAACCAGGAAAATATCACATCTATTGTCTTACTGTGTGTAATAGTTATATGATAATGCAGTATAACATTAATTTCTTTCCTCTTGCTGAAAGGAGTGTTCATTTTATTGCTTCTTAAATGCCAAGATCATGTAATGCTATTGAGGTGGTCACCTAATATTCTAAAAGGACGTTCTTTCCTCTTCCATTACATTACAGTAAATGATTTAATCATTGCTAACTAATGAATATTTTAGTAGTTAAATAACCCACTCTTACAAGTAACATTTAATTTCATAATTTTAGAACTTTTTAAATATAATGAAGATAGGCCAAAGTTCTTAGACATAGAATGACATTGAAAAAAATCAGTTTTTATTCCCTATAATGATGAATAGTGTTTGGGGTCCAATTAAAATGACTTCATTTTCTTTAATTAACAGAGTGCCTTTCTTGTTCTGTTTTCTCACCATTGATATGATAGAACCCCAATCAATTTATAATGCCATGTACTTACCATAGCAGGGCCCAAACCCTCTATCTGGAAAATCAATGGTGCACTTTTATTAAGAAGATTGCTAGAAGTATGAAAATAAAATTCCTTTTTTCTCATTATAGCTTGGAATTAGCTTCAATAAACTAATAATTCAGGAATATATTTCTGTCCAAAACAGTGAAGATACAGCATCAAAATAAAGATAGCATAGAAGTGCTTTATGATCCAAAGCAATATGCAGTTAAATTTATAAAGTATCCTTGTCACAAATTATATAAATAATCTGATTTGGGTGCAGTCATTGTTCAGCTAAAACTTTAAATTCTTCTTTGTAGCCTATTAAGATGGCTGTAGGCTTATTAGCATACATATTAGCAGTGTCTTTTTTTAGTTGATTCTGTAATGCATAAATCTTTTTGTCCATTGCTTATTTGTGTTATTGCAGTTTTTGGATTGTCATGTGTTTTAGAAGTGCATGAAATGTGTAATCAGCAAAAATATTATCACTAAAATTCTAGATCTAGCATGATTATAATGATACCTGAAATCTATTCATAGTGGAGAAATCAAGAGCCATGTTGGTGCAGTGGTTAGAATGCAGTACTGCAGTACTTCTGCCAACTGCTGACTGCCAACAGTTTGGCAGTTCACCGGTTCAGGGTTGACTAAGCCTTCCTTCCTTCCGAGATTGGTAAAATGAGGACTTAGATTGTTGAGGCAATATGCTGACTTAGAGGGGGCTGTAAACTGCTTAGATGAGGCTACAAAGCACTGTGAAATGGTATATAAATCTAACTGCTATTGCTATCATGTAAATTCATTTTTTCTAAAGCCATTCATTGAATGCACTAGCTATTGGTTACCGAGTTTAAGTATGCAGGTGTATAATTTGTAATACTAGGAGTTGGAATAGAAGAATTCATTTTATTATTAATTTACTGTTATTGGCATTTTAAAATTAATTTGACCTTGACTTGTAATTAAATTGTTGGATATAATAAGCTTCAATGTGCCCACTGAAAAATTCCAATTTCCGAAGCCAAACCTGAATTTTGTGACTAGAGGGATGTTCTCCTACATTGTGGCTTGTATGAGTAATTTTCACTGATGCTTTAAATACAGTTTTCCCTGCTTAAAACAAACAGTAATTAGAAGTAGCATTCTCATTTTTCCTCTGAAACTTTTTTTTTTCTTTTTGGAAAAAAAAAAGTTTGTCTGTACAAAGAGATGTTACCCGGGATCAGGCTGCTTTCAGAAAAGAGATTTTATGCTTTCATGTTTTGTGTTGTGTTTGTTTATGTTTGTTTCTAAAAATCAATAAAAAATTTTCAAAAAAAACCTTTTTAAAACTTACATATTAGGGAATAAATACAAAAATATTATCACTAAAATTCTAGATTTAGAAAAAGATTGTATAAATCTGTCACCTCTGTATGCTCTTCATCTTCATTGTTTCATAAAAGGATGTGTTCAAAATGCTTATCTAGAACCTCATTAAAATAATGTTATTATAAATTTCAGTTCTCAAGAGGCAAATGTTTTTGTATTTGTTTCTAATTTTGTACTATATAGAATAAGTCAAAATCAATGCAATATAATAAAACAGTAGAAATAGCAACAAAACAGATTGTTGAATAATATTTCACAACTATATCCAAACAATTGCATAAATAGAAAGTTGTACCAACATCCCCATGCTGTTGAAGGCAGAAGTATGGTGTCATACTTATTGCTGTCTGTTTTTCAGATCTAGATAATGGCTTATGCATAGAATCTTTTGTTTTATAATAGGAATATTGTATCCATTCTTAATATGAATTATTCTACAAATACCTTTAAAAATTTTTGAATAATGTGATATTAATTGAAGAAGCAAAGGATTCTAATAGAAGATCCAAAACGTTCTGATAAACTATTTTTAAGTGAAACTATTAACTTTAACTTAATGAAAGTATTAGGCAATCTAACCTTCGTGAATAACCAATGTGCTTGTCATACTATCATTTTTTTCAAAAAGAAAAATAATGTTAGTTTGCTTTAAAAACTCTAAATTCACTCCATGCCATATTTCATAGACTGCATCTATGTAGGATATTTGTGTAGAGCTACTAACTCATGTTACATTTATCATCAATTAAAAACGGTGGGACATTGGCTGTAGTGATATCTGTACCAATTATACCATATTAAACTGTGGGTAGAAGTTCACAAGAATACTCATCCCAAAAAATGGTAGAACAATATAGATATCAAATAAAGTATGTAACAATCATATGACCTCAAGATGCTGCAGCATTCCTGCCGTTGTTCATAAGGCAAACGATTGTGGAGGTGCTACAGTGATCTTAAGTTCAAAACAAAGTAGCTTTTTCAAGGGGGTCTGTTGTCTGCCATAACTTCAAACAGTTGCTGGGTAACCAGTCATAAATTGAAGCCAATCTATATAGAAAATTAGATTCCTGGTATGTTGAGCTTAATCTTACCACATATTTATTAGTTTTTCATATGGAAAAGCATTTCTTCTTTGCTCTTCAATTTTTTTATGCTGATTTTGTCTTCCACTGGGAAAAGTTGAAGCAATAAAAGAATTGTGCCTTCTCAACTAGAGCTGCTGCCAAATTTTATGTCTTTAAAAATGTCTAGTGACTTTATTAGAACTGTGAATAAATACTCAAGCATTGACTAAGTGATGCATTGACTACATTCTAGTTATGAAAATGTGACAAAATATAGGATCTGTTTTGTTTTTAGGAACTTTGTTATTTGGTTGCTTTCAAATTGGACATTGTATCTTGCAGAATAGAGATAACTAATTTGAGTCAGCTTGCAGCAAATTTAAGAACAAAGTATTGAGGTTGATCAACATAATAACACAGGTCATCAATATCCATTAGGTTATATTGCTTAGCTTTCATTAGGAACATTATTTTCTTTAATTTCTTAAAAATTCTAGACACTGCAGAAAATTTTAAGAGCTCATTACTGACTATTCTATGACCTTTGGTCAGCACAAAATGAAACCAAACTTGGAATTAATTCCATTATGTACAAATTAATACTTAAAAATGCCATGTATCACACACAAAATTATATTCTTTCTAATTTGGAATTGGAAATGAAGTATCATCTAGAGACCGTTAGGGGGATTTTAAATAACGATGTCTTTCTATTTGTATGCTAGTTTATAAGACATGTATGAATTGATTAGAGTAGCTGATCTGGTGCCTTTTTATTTTTATTGAATTGGGAATTGCAATTCAGTACGAATGGAGGATAGAAAAGTCTGTATTTGAGCAGTTTAAAAAACAACTGAAGCAAGTTCCACATCTTTTGATTGTTTCATTACTTTTACACGTAGGTAGAATGAGGTAACATAATGATTCTCAACCTGTGGTCTGTGGACTCCTGGCACAATGACATACTGCCTTTGCAGGGAGTCTGTGAAGGTTGAAGAACTGTTATGCTTGGCAGATGTGTTATTCAGAATGCTGACATTAAATCTTGAATTAAATCTTGGGGGTTAGGGGCCATGGCATAGCCTATGACCACAAAAGGTATTTAAGGGAGGGTCCATGGTAAAGAAATGATTGAAAACCTTTGTAAAAGTGTTTTATTTCCAAAACTGTAGCATTTCCTGGAGATCTTATATTGAATTTAATACTGCTAAAAGTGACATTCTGTGATCATTTAATAGCCATAATATTGTGTCCTAGATTGTTTATATAGCAAAACATTTCAAGCCAAATCAGAGATTAACAAAGTCTATTTTAGTGATTCTCAACCTCTTGACTATCATCCTGAGGTATCATCCTGAGTTGGTATTATAAGGTATGGCAGGCCTTCTTTAGTGAATTTTCTCTTAGAATAGTTTTATACAATTTTCTTGCTTCGACTTGCTGCCAAAAGGTTTATAAACAGAATGACAAACAACAAATAAAAATACATTTTACTTTTTAATGTGGTATATAAAACATGACTTCAAATATAAAGAGTATATGTTGTATGTTTACACTTTCGGTTGGTGGCAGAATAACTGTATTAAACTTCTGAATCATGTATCCCTTTTTATATACCAACATTATATGAAAACTTCATTTTATATGTATTAATATTCATTTTATTGTTGTAACTTTAAATATTTTAAAGAAGTACAATATAAGGTTTATGTGTATAGATAGATAGATAAATAGATACATACATACATACATACATACATACATACATACATACATGCATATATACATACATACATACATGGTATTCAGCTTTGTTTGGGTATTTTCCCACGTCATTATAGTTGTGCTTTTAAAGTTGTAGCAACGTTTCAGCAGAATCTCATCTGCCATCATCAGGTTTCTGTATTGTGTTCGTCTTGTGAGTCAGGCCTTTCACAGCTGTTTTTGTATTAAATTTGGTGCTAGCCTATGCTGTGCCAGAATGGTCTTTTTTTGTCCTGATTGGTTGGGAATCTTGGTCTGTGTTTTATCGGTCTTGGAGTTTGCTGTGTTTTCTAATATCTTCTGTCTGTTTGGTTGATTGGCTGGCAACATTGTGTTTCCTGTATTGGAGGAGGCTTTAGTGAGGCTCGGCTCCGAGTAAATGGACGGCTATCATTTATTAGGAAGCTAGGTTTCATCTGGGTGCCTGGTTGTGTGGTTATGTTTGACGATGGAGGTATTCAGGGGGAGTCTGTTTGTGCCCAGGTGTTTTGCCTGGCTTTGTGGTGGTGGAGATTTTTTTTTTTTTGTGGAGTCAATGCTTGACCTGTGACTTTCATGTGTTGGACTAGTGAGGAAGTGTGTTCCAGCTTTTTTACATTTTTGTGTTCATCTAGCTGGGTACTTTATTTTTCTATTGGCTGCTTCCCCAATGTATGTGGCAGGGCATGATGCACAGGGGACTTCATATATGCCTTGGTTTTCCAGGTCAATTTTACTCTTTGGGGTTTCTAAGGATGGCTGCTATTTTTCTGTCTGTTTTGAAGGCAGTCTTGATGTGATACCTGTGTAGTATCTGACTGATTTTATCTGTAGTACCTTTATCTGTCCAGATGAACCCAATACAGAAGCCTGATGATGGCAGATGAAATTCTGCCAAAACGTTGCTACAACTTTAAAAGCACAGCTACAATGATGTGGGAAAATACCCAAACAAAGCTGAACAGCGTGTGAAAATTAGGTGGGGGGGAATTCTGCCTCTTCCTACCAGCATCCATCAATATTCATCTGGCTAGCGTCCTGTCTGTATGCGAGAGTTGAGGGGTGTTTGGAAAGTGAAACAGTATTTGCTGTGTGAGCAAGAAGGAGACAGCAAGGGGCCTGGCATGGCTTAGATCAACTGTTCTGTATTAAAGTTGTTTGGTGCTGTGAAACTAAAACTGAAATTCCTCTCCTTTGCTTGTGTTTTGCATTTGGAACAGATTTTTTTTTCAGGTGGGGAGGAAGAATAGAATTCCTTAGCATCAGAGCATGTTAATAATAATAAACAAAATACTAATGCTCTGATGGTCATTTCAAAAAATCCTTTCTTAGTGAGCACCTAGAAACTAAGAGGATACAAACTGCCAAATTTCAAATTTGTAGGCTTTACAGTTCTGGGTATTTCACTTTTATATATATAGATTATATTGTATTTAGCAACTTTGTTGCTCAATAGGAAGTCACATGATTACTTTCTTACTAGAAGGAGACAAGACTATTCAGTTTCACACCTTTGGCTTCTCTTTGCCTCCTAAACATTTCCTTGCCTTTTGGAATTCCTTACTGCAGCCCAGGAATGGGAGCTATGGCCTTAACTATGCAAACAATTTACTTTCTGAAATCCTTTTCTCTCCAAACTTTCCACTCAGCAAGAGTGAAGAAAAATGAAGAGTGAAGAAGACACAGTAAAGATTGTAAATGATTGTAAATGAGCTACAAACGTATTTTTTAACAGATTCAGAACTTTCAGTGGTTCCTGAAAAATGGTCATTGAAGACGACCTGTAAATTAATACAATTGACTTCTAAAAGCAACACAAAGCTATGGACATTTTGTAGAATTCATTTTTATAGTTCCCTCCACTATCAGAAAACTGAAGGTATTTAAAATTCCTTTTTTCCTGCTTTGTGTCAAAATGCCTTCTGTTTGCACAATACCACTTAAAATCCAAGCTAAAATGCTGACATGTCTATTTTAACCTTCAGATTCCAAATTTGTGATACATTTAAAGTGTTGGCTCTGAAATAAATAATTACAAATCTAAAATTTGGTAAACTTCAAAAACTGATTTTTTTGTTTTACATTCCAAACGACACAAAAAATGAAGTTCTTATAATACCATTTCAGGTTGAAATAAATGATTTTTAGGAAAGTAATTTGGATGAAATTTTTATGAAATTTAGGGGCCTTCCCTCTCCATAATCTTTTTTGCTTTGTGTGTTAAGTCCAGATTAACATGAAAATACCTTAAAAGATACCAAAACCCATTCTGATGTAGCTTAATTAACAATAAAATAGTAAGGAATACTCTGTGTGTTCCCTGCCTTGAATTATTTATAAAATAAAGGTAGGATATAAATAAATAAATCTTCCTCTTACTCGGATCTTCAAACAGGTATCAATTTAACTTTTGCATTAAGCTAGATTAGTTTTATTAGAATGAAAACATAAAAACTGTATAAAACTACTTTTGAAATTGTCTGTGATGGGCTGTTGAAATTATATAAAGATATTATGGAGGTTAACCATGCATGCTTTCTACCCATTCTTTTTGCTGCTTAAATATTAAGAAATTCCAGTTTCTTGCAAAATGAGAGTGCATAAAAATGGCTAAAGATAATAAGAAAAATACATTGTTGAATTTAATAGAACAGTTGAAACTGTTGAAAATTATGAGAAGATTAAGAAAATGATAGATGGACCAAATTAGAATCCTTTTGTTAAACATATTAGTTTAGGAGCCTCTGTGGCACAGTGGTTAGAGTGCAGTACTGCAAGCTACTTCTGCAGCCAGCCATCTATAATTTGGCAGTTCAAATCCCACCAGGCTCAAGGTTGACTCAGCCTTCCATCCCTCTGAGGTGGGTAAAATGAGGACCCAAATTGTTGGGGGCAATATGCTGACTCTGTAAACCGCTTAGAGAGGGCTGTAAAGCATGATAAAGTGGTATATAAGTCTAGGTGCTATTGTATTGCTATTATTGTTTGTTTCATTATGTGTGTGTGTGTGTTTGTGTGTAAGCAAATTGAAGGAGCCCCTATGGGGATCACACTGTCACCCGTCATTGCAAACCTGTTCATAGAAGAATTCGAATCCAGAGCCCTAGCTCATGCCACCCACAAACCCAAACTATGGTTAAGATACATCGATGACACATTTGTTGATTTGGCCCCATGGAAAAAGAAAACCTAAAAACAATTTCCTAACACACCTAAACAGCACACACCCAAAAGCAAGTTTACCATGGAAACGAAATAAACAAACAACTACCATTCCTCGATGTACTAATCTACAAAAAACAGATGGCACACTAGGACACACCATATACCAGAAAAGAAAACACATACCAACTGCTATCTCAATGCCCAATCCTACCACCACCCAGCACAAATAAACTTCGTGGCCAAAACACTAATCGCCAAGAAACAAATGCCTGGCAGACAAGACATACATAAGACTGAAACTATACATCCTGACTAAGTACTGACAGCTAACAGCTTCCACAAAAGGCAAAATCACCACCTTGATCCACAAAAACACCATAGAGACCTAGAAAGATGAACAGACCTATGGAACAGCTGTCCTGCCTACATAAGAGGTACTCCAGACAAAATCGTAGGATATTACTAGGCATCACATTAAGACCGCCTTCAAAACACGAAGAAAATAGCAGCCATCCTAAGAAAACCCAAAGATAAAATTGACCTGGAAACCAAGGCATATATGAAGTATCCTGTGCATCATGCCCGGCCACATACATTGGACAGACAATAGAAGAATAAGTACCCAGCTAGATGAACACAAAAATGCAAGTAAAAAAAGCTGGAACACACTTCCTCACTAGTATCAACACATGAAAGCCACAGGTTCATCGCATCGACTTCAGTGTGTACCAAAACCAAGCCACTATAGAAAACCCCAGCAAAGAATCATCAGAGAAGCCATAGAGATTGAAAAAAAAGACCTGAAAGCATGAATAGAAAAGAGATGATTTCACCAGATTGTCAATTATTTGGAAACCTGCATCACAAACAAAAAAATCTTACACACCACAAGCCAGGCAAACACCTGGGCACAAAACAGATCCGCACTGATATCTCCATCTCAAACACACCCCAACCAGGCACCGATGTGAAACCTAGCTTCCTAATAAAATGAATAGCTGTTCATTTACTTGCGACCAAGCCGCACTAAAAGCTTCCAATACAGTAAACAAATGTTGCCAGCCAATCAAGACCAAAAAAAGGCCACAAAACAGAAGATATTAGAAACACCAATCAAGCAGAACACAGCAAACTCCAAGACCAATAAACCGAGACCAAGACTCCCAACCAATCCAGTATGAACAAAAAAAACAAAAAACCATTCTGCACAGCGTAGGCTAGCCCCAAATTTAAAATAGAAACAACTGTGAAGAGTCTACTCACAGACGAACACAATACAGAAGCCTGATAATGGCAAATGAGCATTCTGCTGAAATGTTGCTACAACTTTAAAAGCACAACTATGATGACGTTGAAAAAATACCCCGAACAAAAGCTGAATACCATACATGTAAGTACCGCGTGAAAAACTTCAGAATATATGCATATATTTGCTCAAAAAAATAAAGGGGACACTTAAAACAACACAGTGTAACCTCCAAAGTCAACTCACACTTCTGTGAAATCAAACTGTCCACTTTGGTAGCAACACTGATTGACAATCATTTTCCACATGCTGTTGTGCAAATGGAATTAGACAACAGATGGAAAAGCATAGGCAAGCAAGACATCTCCATAATAAAGGAGTGGTTCTTCAGGTGGAGTGACCACAGACCACTTTTCAGTTCCTGATGCTTTCTGGCTGATAGTTTGGTCATTTTTTGAATGCTGGCAGTGCTTTCACTCTAGTGGTAGCATGAGACGGAAGTCTACAACCCACACAAGTGGCTCAGGTATTGCAGCTCATCCAGCATGGCACATTCAATGCAAGCTGTGGCAAGAAGGTTTGCTGTGTCTGTCAGCATAAGTGTCCAGAGCATGGAGGCACTAGGAGGCCATAGGAGGAACAACAACCCAACTTCAGGACCGCTTCCTCCGCCTTTGTGCAAGGAGGACAGGAGGAGCCACTGCCAGAGCCCTGTAAAATGACTTCCGGTGGGCTACAAATGTACCATGTTGGCCTGCTCAAACGGTCAGAAACAGACTCCATGAGGGTTGTATGAAGAGTCAATGTCTCCACAGGTGGGTTGTGCTTACAGCCCAACACCATGCAGGAACTTTGGCATATGCCAGAGAACACTAAGATTGGCAAATCGCCACTGGTGCCCTTTGCTCTTCACAGATGAAAGCAGGTTCACACTGAGCACATTGCAACTGACAGGAGTTCTGGGAGACGCTGTGGAAACCTGCAACATCTCCAGCAATGACCGGATTTGGCAGGTGGGTAGTAGTAGATGATGTGGGGTGGCAATTTCTTTAGGCGGGGCTCACAGCTCCATTGTGCTCGCCAGAGGTTGCCTGGATGCCATTAGTACTGAGATGAGCATCTCAGACCCTTTGTGAGACATATTGCTGGTGGGGACTCGCCTTGGGTTCCTCCTATGCAAACAATGCTAGACCCCATGTGGCTGGGTGTTGTCAGCAGTTCCTTGCAAACAAAGGCATTGACTGCCGCCTGTTCCTCAGACACTGAATCCAATTGAGTATTATCTGGGGCCATCATATCTCGCGTCCATCCACCAATGCCAGGTTTGCACTCAGACTTTTCCAGGAGTTGGGGGATGCTTTGTCCAGTTGCTGGGAGGAGATCTCTTCAGGAGACCAACCACAACCTTATCAGGAGGCATGGCCCAAGTGTTGTAGGTCGGTCACTACTAGGCACTGTGGGATGCCCACACACACAACTGAGCCTCAGTTTTTGACTTGGTTTAAGACATTACATCAAAGTTGGGATCAGCCTGTAGTGTTTTTTTACCATTTTTAATTTTTGAGTAACAACTCAAATGGCAGACTTCCATGGGTTGCTAAATTTGATTTCCATTGATAATTTTTGTTTGATTTTGTTGTCAGCACATTCAACTATGTAATGAACATAGTATTTAATAAGAATATTTCATTCATTCAGATCTGTCTTATTTTTGTGTTCAGGATGTCTTATTTTTGTGTTCCCTTTATTTTTTTGAACAGTGTATATCAATAGTTTGACATAGAAATTAAATTAAATGGTAAAAATTGTGACAGTATTATAAAATAATTTTAATAGCTGTAAAAATAAACCCTAGAGAATTATTGTTTCTGTTATTATACAAAATGACTTCTCCCTTAAATCCAGTATATGGTCAGTAAAGTATTTTTTGCCTCCAAGTATTTGTTTTGAGGATAATAGTGAGCATGACATTAGTTGCTGCTGCTTTTATAGTCACAATGTTCAGAGAACAATGGAATACAGTACTCAGTGGAATATCAATTTCTATACTCATTAATAATATAAGTAAACCATGTGATCCATCCATCTGTAACAATTTGTGATTCAATCAACCTCAATACCAACCATTAAAAGTTGTAATTAAAAACATTATTTTCACTTTTTTAGTCCATATAGTGGAAAAGGCTAGGAATAAAAATTGTTGCATTTGAATAACACTAGAAATGCTATCTGTCATTCACTTAATGTACAAACAAAAAGGACTGCAATTTATTTGTAACCTTTATATAATACTACTGTTATTTTATGTAGTTTTTCTTCTGTTTGCATGACATATTGGAAAGTAAAATATAAATTAATCACGAGTCAGTCCCATTTCAGTCCCACTGCTTTCTTATTATAATTCTATAGAAAATGCTTTACATTTGATTCCTAGTAAAATGTTGGAGAAGATATTTGTTCATATGACTACTACATAAAGTTTTTGCAGAGGGAATCTTCTCACCATGTCAGGTAACAGGGATGCAGATAAATACAGTAGCACCAGGGTGGTGTGCAATGAAGGATGGTACGAGACACAAGACAGAGTGAGAGGAAAATAGCATATTTCCAAATACTCAAATTTGTAAGTTTGGCATATTTTAATTTTATGCATTTCCGCATTTTCTTCTGTTTGCTTTCTTAAGCATTTGTCCCAGATTTGTCTCATTTATACTTATTGTTACCTTTCAGGAAGTAATTATAAGATCTTACAGAAATTTTTACATAGAGTACATAGCTTCTTGTATCTACAAATTATAAAAATATATTTATTTCTTTACTAATGTAAATGAAAAGTAATATGCTAGAAGTCTGTTCAGTACAACTGTATCTCTTTCTGTCCTGCACAGCTGCAGCAAGATCATGGGAAAAATAAAGTTTGTTTTAAAGATCTGGCAACATATGTTATGTCCCTTGTGCACAATGAGAAATACATTTTTCCCTTGAAATCTGAAATTGCTGCAGTCTTTTCATGCACTGTCATATGTTCTCCAGAGAATGTTGAGAAAGACAATGTTACCAACTTAAAAGACTTACTTAAAGATCTAAATATTTTGTTTATGACATTGGTTTTACCAGTTACACCCCATTCAAAGAATCTGATAGTACTTAATACTTGATTAATAGGATCCTTTTTGCTACAGACTGGAGTATGAACAACATAAATGGAAAACTATCAATTAGCAATTAAAATTCCTAATAGTTGTTAAACAACTGATGTGGTAATTATGCAAAATGTATCATGTGAATAGAAGAGTCTAAAAAAATGTGTGAATGACATGTTTCACAGAATATTCTTAGTTTATCAGATAGTCATCAGGCCTCCAGAAAGCCATTAAGTGCTGATTTCCCCCATGCACTGTACAGCCAATTAGCCAGTTTATCTAAATAAATGTAGCTTTTGGATTTGTATGGTCTTTTCTTTTTTGTTACAATTTTGTTAATGCTGTTAGTGATCCAGAGTTGTGTTTCCCAGGATGGACAGCCATATAATTCTAATAAATAAATTAAAATACTTGTTTTTCTCAACAATTCAACAATCCATGAAGTTTCAGGTGTGTTAGGGCGATAGGATATATGATGGAATTTCCATCTAAAGTTGTCACAATAACTAACATTCATCCAATTGCTTTTGAGGAGAGACTTTATTTCATAAACCTTACTATTTTTTCCACAACAGTTTTTATTTTTTTCATGCAATGTATTTCTGGATTCTGCACATCATAAATTATTATTGTTATTCAGTTTGGGGAGACCATACAAGCCCAGAAAGATTTTGCATAATTTATGATTAAATTTTAGATTTTTACTAGATTTTTTAGATTTACTTATGTTGTCCTTTAAGCCCATAATTGTCTTGTAATTTGTGAGTATAACTTTATAGAAAACTTTTAGTATCAGTTGACAGTCATTTTCAAAACAAGATTGGAGGTCTAAGGAAGAAGCTGTTGTTGTTTATTAACTGTGAAGAAACAGCATTGTAGTCAAGTTTGCCCATTTTATCAAATTTCAGTAAAAAAGAAAACCTACTTTAGTACTGACACTGTGATCAACAGGATAAAAAGAGAAAGCCAAAATGCATTTCAGGTAATCATTTAGACTTCCTCTGTGCTTGTTCTGAAGAAGAACAATTTTCTGGCCATGTGTAGTTAGTAACGAAAAGAAAAGTACGAAAAGAAAAAAAAAAACTAAGGTTGTGGGTTCTTCTCCCTCTTTTTGTTTTCAATTTTGATTATTTGAATCTATTAACTAGTTTGTTTCCACTTTTGTACTTCATAGTTTCATTAAAATTTTGGACTAAATGGGTTGCTAGCCCATAAGAAATGTAATCATATCTATATGTAACATCACTTATCCATAAACAAGTTTTAGTTAAGATTGCAATATTTCAAATGAATGAAATGGAAGTTTTAAACAGGACTTCTGGAACTTCTTCAGTCTCAGTATACCAGAAATTTATGTAACAAACATCACTTGCATATTTCAAAAAATATTCTTTTAGAAATGTTCTCACTTTCATTTTAATTTTAAAAATGCAGAAAAACAAATTAATAAATAAATAAGCAAACAACCATGCAGTTGCATTTCATTAATCTTATTAATCATACACCAGGCTATAAACACTGCTTAATTTAAAATTAAACTAAATTAAAATAAAGCAAAATAAGCAAAGTTGAAAGTGGTGATTTCTATTGGAGCCCTTGGTGGAGGTTTTTGGGTTAAACTTCAAATGACTTTTATTTAATTTTAAATTTAAATAATTTTAAATTGTTCAGTACAGTATATAACCATTACTTCTTGCATAGTTTTCAAAGAAGATACTACCTTGCTAAGTGGAGTTAGATCTTTAAAGAGAAAATACATTCTCTAATGAGAATGGTACCCCAGCATCTCGTTTTACCCAGTATTTCTAGTAAATAAAACATGCAGTGATATGCTTTGAATGTCCTTGACCTAGAAAATGTATCTGGTGGAACAGATTAGAAATAAGAAAACTTGATGTAAGATTGATGGAGAGAGGTTTTTCCACTGGCCAGAAGGAGCATGGTGTCACGTGCTTCCTGCATTCTGTGGATAGGGCTTTGCTTGTTTACGCAGCCCGGTTTCTGGTATGCTGGAGACCGGTGCCGATCCATGGACCAGAGGTTGGAGATCCCTGGTGTAATGTCATATATTTACAGTTACTTATGTTATGGATAGGGAACTAAGCTTCTGTTTGTATTTGCAGTCAACAGGGCCTGTCTAGATTAAAAAAAAAATTCTGGCAAAAATAAAAGAACAACAACAACAACAAAAGAATTTCCTCCCTCAGGCATAAAGCCGAATTGTTTTGGCAGAGAAACACCTCCTCTTGAACAGCATATAATATAACTCAGGGTTGAACTGTTGGATTCTTGGAGTTATCTGGGCTTGTTTTCTTGCAAATATTTCATTATTTGTTCAGGTAACCTCATAGTGAGCAAACTGGGATTTGGTGGATGTCAGTATATAGAACTTTGCCCCAACACTGATGAAGCCTATGAGGAAACATCTGGAATAAAACAATCAAGCTCAAAAACGTGTGTCAAAAACATATCAGAAAGATATATCTCATCCATGGAATAATACAGTAATAAATTAAATAGCTTTTCTTTCATGATGCTCCAAATTTGCTGCTTGAAGCAGTTAGTTTAATGATAGGACTTGGGTCTCTTTCAATATATTTAAAGAGTTTGTCTCCAATAAAGAACATTTTATAAGGAAAAAATAAAACAAAGGGAGAAAATATTATTTGAAACAAAGTACCAAAGTGGTTACAAATGTTCAGCTCTACAAGGAAAATCAGACTAAGCCAATGCCTTGTAGCTCAGGATTACTTTTATTATAATTATATAATCTTTCCACTTGGAATCTACTTTCCTTGCCCTCATTGTATTTACGTGTGAACATCTCTTATCTCAGATCTTTTCCTCAAGTTAAGCCTTTTTTTGGCCAAGCATATCTGGCCATTTTCTCAAGTTGCTCTCTTGTAGCTCAATCAATCTGCTTATCTGTTGTAGCCTTGGTAGTGGCTCTTCCAATTGCCCTTCAATGTTATTGTCTTGCCCTCTAAATAAACAGAATGTGTTTGTTATAATTATTTGTAGAAGTACTGAGGAGATAGGCAACTTGCCAGTTTAAACTGCCTTTCAGATGTACTAAATATCAGTGGACCTTATCCTAATATATTGGTCTGGCACAAAATGCATAGTTGATGAAGAATATTGCTAGTCCAAAGCATAGTTGTGATTTGAGAATAGCAAGAAGCCCCTGGATGTAAAATGTTTAAAACATGCTTAATTTTGATAATCCCTTGTGCTTGGTTTGTTGTTGAAGTTGACTGTTCAAATAACTCTGAATGGTCTGGCAGCAGCTGTTTGATTAAAAAACTGAGTACCAGCCTATCAGGATACCTTTGAACTGGCAGTTTCCCAAGTGTGCAGGATTGCATATCATCTGTTTACCATCATGACAGCTGGAGCTGTTTAGCTACTACTCAGTAGTTCGTCTTCCTCCAGTGACCAAAATTCCACTGACTGATTACAATGAAAGGAAAAAGTTAATGAAGGCATATGTTAAAGAGGTTTAAAGCTACAGGGGGTTGGAAGATGGAGGAACAAATACATTATAAGATTTTATTGTTGAGAAAGGGTAATAACATATCTAAATTAACAATGTATTTTTGCTATATGTATTTATGTTTAATCTAATTGACTTTATAGTTTGTTCACAGGTCAGTCGAAAGAGGTCAAATAAAATTAAGACAGTAAGAATTGCTGCAGACAACTATGTGAAATATGTTATGGAGAAAACTGCTTATATTGTAATGGTATATTTGAGATTCCTGTTGCATTCAATTCTTGGACAGGGTGATAAAATGGGAAAGTTTTTCTTCATTGGACAAAGATTTTTTAACAAAAGGTGTTAAATTATAGGCCAAATAGGGTAATCACAATCTATAGGAAATATCATCTTTTAAAAGGAATATTGTTCTTTCTTTTTTTTTTTGACAGACATGGTTTCTTCAATTATGTTTTCCAAAAGTATGTTTTTTTTGCTATTTTCTGTTTCTTGTAAATTTAATCCTACACATATCTATTTTCCTTATAAGTGTTAGTTTTCTTTAGTATTTCATTAGACCAATCATTAAATCTGCATTGTATTCTGTGCTATAAGATTGCACTTATGGAAAAAACTAACTCCTGGTTATATAATTTTAACCAAATATATGAAGATTGTTTGATAAATTATGAAATGATTACTAGTTTACATCAATTATTCTATATTTGTAGTCATAAGAGAAAATTGCCCTATTTTCATTTTCATCCTTGGGTCCTAAAGTACATCTGGGAAGCACTGTATTTGAATCTTTCAGAGCTTTCTTCAATTCATATTAAGATGTTTGTTTTTGTATATTAATTGGTGGGTTGGATAGAAGGATACTTTGTTTTACTTCTAATGACCCCAGAACAGTGTTTAGGTTCTAATGTGGGGTAGGCTTTAAAATTGATTAAAAGTAGCCTAAAATTATCGAGATGGCTTTTCAAGATGACACTGAATAAGACTTTTTAAAATTAAATTTTGTAACATCCAGAACTTTAAGGGGATTTCATCTGCTCTTCAAGCACAAGAACTGTGCCTATTTATTTAGATTAATAAAGACTATATATCTCAGCATGGACTCTGCATGATAGACAATTAAAACCAATGCAATAGGGAAAAACAGGGGAAAATAATAAGACATTTGTTCTCCCACTCTAGTCATGCAGTAATTTAAGCAATGTTCCATTAAAACTTCACTATTGTCTTAGGAGATATTGCTATGAGTTTGTTTTTATAGTTATGTTTGTGTAGTTTTCTCCTATTGTTAAATCAGGAAAAGTGTATCAATTTCAGCTGTGCTTGTCCTATGGCCTTTCTTTACCATGCCTCAGCAAAAAAATCGAAGAGGTTTTTGTTCACACAATTTAATCAGGTGGATTCTCTGATGTAACTTGCTGTCAAGAAAGCAAACCACCAATCATTCATTGTAACATGTTGAAGATAGGTTTATTTATTTATTTACCCGGAAGCATTATTGATTTATCATATGATTTACTGTATGATAAGAGAGGGAAAATTCTGTGAAACAATTTCATAAATGTTGCAAACTAGAGATTGTCAAGGTTCCTGCAGTTGGAATAAGAAATTTTAAAAAATGGCAACATCTATGAGATCTTTCCAGGGCATTGTCACTTACCTCAGAGAAATGTAAAATCAATATAAATAAATTCAATTACTCTGCCTATCTTAAAAATACGAAAAAAACCTATCTGAAATACAAAGCAAAGAAGCCCTCAGTCCTCTTTGCTTCTAGAATTGGTTTTCCATCCCTTCCTTCTGAAACTCGTTTTCCCTTTGTTTTTAAACAGGTGAAGAACCTCCTGTTCTTTCCACATTTGTTCCACATTTGCTTGTTTCCATGAATGATAATTTTTATATCCTTCCCCCTCTTTGCATTTTTCCAACCAAGGATAAGCAGGCATACAGGCAGTGCTTGACTAACAACAACATTTATCCCAAACTTAATGTTGCTAACTGAGACAATTAAGTGAGTTTTACCCCATTTTATGATCTTTCTTGCCACAATTGTAAAGTGAATCACTGCAGTTGGTAAGGCCAAGCATCCAAATTTTGATCCCTTCACTGTGGGAATGCTGCAAAGCTCAAAAGTGTGAAAATGGTCACAAGTCACTTTTTAAGCCCATGTCACACTGCACCAACGAATTCAAAGAGGGTGTAAAACGGACAAAAAAGCTTGCCATCCGTTGGTTAACGTGATGTACTCACTGCCTCCGTTTTGCTTCCTCTCTATGCCTCCGTTTGCTCCTCCTATCCGTCCAGCATCCGTCTATTGACGTTTCATCCGCTCAGAAAGTTCTGGGCTGCCCAAAAACTTTTGCGTGGGAAAATGTATCAATGCATCCGTTCTGCATCCGCTTACGCATCCATTATATCCGCTAGGCATCGCTGCGCATCCGCACAACTCGCATCCGCTCGGACGCGAGGAGGGACGCGGAAAGGATGCAAAACGGATACGAGAATGGATGCAACATGGAAACAAAGCGTTTAAAATGGAAAAAACGTTCACAGAGGGGACCTATCTCGGATATTAAGGATGTCACAGGATGCTAGAGGATGCAAAGGACACCTATACTGCCTATAAAAAGGCGGAAGCAACTCAATCTGCATTCTCACTTTCAGCCAGCAGCCCAGCTGTGCAGACGTCTCGCAGTCTTCATCTGACTCTTCCTCTTCCACAGCATCCAGTCATGTCAACCGTGGATCGTAACACAGTCCTTTTGGCAGCCACCATCCTTCTGCAACAGTGCGAAGCATCTACAGGCTTGAACTTCTACTACGGGAAGAAAAGAGGCGGCCAAGAAGCGTCTGGCGTCCGAAGATAGATCGTGAGAAGAGCAGAGTACGGGCTGTACAACAAGCTGGATGGTGGAGCTCAGGAACGAAGACACCTCGGGCATTCCAGAACTTCATAGGATGCTCCAGCCATGTTTTGATGAAGTTGTGCAGCGCCTACTGACACCAGGTTTACCAAGGCAAACACCAACTTCCGGCGCAGCCTGGAACCTGGGTCAAGGTCACTCACTCTGTGTCACCTGGCCTCAGGGACCACCTATAGGAGCATGCAGTACGGCTCGGAGGGTGCCACACAACACCATCAGCATTGTGATCAGAGAAAGTGGTGCAGGCCATCATCGAAGAAATACCTGCAGGAGCCTCCTCCAGTGCCCCTCCACTGACGAAGGATGGAAGAAAGTTGCAGAGCAGTTGTATCAGAGGTGGAACTTCCTCCCCACACCGTTGGCAGCCATAGATGGCAGTACGTGGCTTGCAAAGCACCACCCAAGTCGGGCTCCACTTATTTCAACTACAAGGCTTCTTCAGCATTCATCCTCTTCGCCATGGTCGATGCTGACTACAAGTTCATGTACATCGATGCTTTCAGGCACCGGGCTCATGTTCAGATGCCCAGGTATACAACGCCAGTGACCTCAAGGAGGGTTGGAAGGCAACCTCATCATGGGCTTTCCAGATCTCAGACCCCCTGCCCATGACACGCAAAATGTGCCCTCTTTCATCGTGGGGGATGACGCCTTCTCCTCAGAACCTACCTCATGAAGCCCTAAACTCCAGATGCCTCACCCGTGAAGAGAGGATCTTCAACTATAGCTGTTCCTGGGCAAGGCGGGGTGGAGAACGCCTTTGGCATCCTGGCCAACAGGTTCCAGGTACTTCTCACCACCATGCAGCATCGCCAGAACCGTGAGGAGGATTGTGGAAGCTTGCTGCATCCTGCACAATCTCATGCGCACCCGCTACCCAGTCTTGCAGAACAGGCCGTGGAACCCAACAAGGCAATGGGGACATGGAGCCTGGGCAATGGAGCAAGGGCAAAACCTGATAGACACTGAGGATGTGCAAGGCCCCAACAGAGCCTCATGTGAAGGGAGAAGCAGCGAACCTCCTGAGACACTGGTGTAACTCCCCAGCTGGAGCATGGAGTGGCAAGACAGGATATAGATGATTAATGAGTGCTTCCTTCACCCCTGGCTCATCACACGGATGAGATTGGGCCATGTATGTTGGGTGGCCTACAATGAAACAGGCGTTTAATAAAGAGTTGTGTTTTGTTTGACATGTGTGGATGATTATTACATTATTATTGATAATAAAGGGCCATAGTGTTGGCACCAGGAGGGTGGACCATACAGTCCCACTATGCTTGCTGGAGCTTATCTATCCCACTGCTATCCTTGCCCATCCCACAGCTATTACCCATTCCAAAGTATCCCTGCCCACACCCACTGCTATCTTAACCCATCCTAAAAGCATGCAAAGGCTTAAACCATTTCTAAAAGTTTCACCAAGACTTTATTAAAAAAAGAAAATGAAGCAAGTGTGTGAATCAAGGATAAACTTTATTGAACAACAAGCTGTAAAACAAAAATGACCCAAGTCAAGTGTCCAAATAAACTCTACAGTAGCCAGCTACCCAGGTCTCTGGCACTCCATAAGTCCCACTATGCTTGCACTGGAGGCTTATCTATCCCACTGCTATCCTTGCCCCATCCACAGCTATTACCCATTCCAAAGTATCCCTGCCCACCCCACTGCTATCTTAACCCATCCTAAAGCATGCAAAGGCTTAAACCATTTTAAAAGTTTCCACCAAGACTTTATTAAAAAAAAGAAATGAAGCAAGTGTGTGAATCAAGGATAACTTTTGAACAACAAGCTGTTAAAACAAAATGACCCAAGTCAAGTGTCCAAATAAAACTCTACAGGTAGCCAGCTACCCAGTCTCTGGCACTCTTATTGGTCACTCGAGGTGCTGCCCAGTCTCAGGGTGAAGGTCCAGGTGCTGTGGAGGTAATGGTGCTGAGTGCTGGTCCTGAAGCACCACTGGGTGCCAGCCCTGAGAGGACAACAAAGGGGACGGTATTGAGAAAGCTCTCAGACAGCTGGCTCAACCTGCGGATGCTGAGAGGTCCTTCTCCATGCCATGGGGGTGTCAGCCCAATACCGATGACAGATGTACTGAGGCCGGGGTGTACTGGTGGGGTGAGGAAGGAAAGGTAGTGGGGCTTCTGTCTGCAGCTAGGTTGAGGACTGGCGTGGTGGCATCGTGGTGTGGGGGTGGCATCATTGGCGTGGCTGGCATCAGTGCATCAGTGGAACCGGTCGGCAACGGTGTCGCCCGATGACTCTGTGCCTGGGCTGGGAAGGCTGCTGCCTGTGCTGCTGGACCTCCTGTCGCCGTAGCCCTGGTAGGTGAGGGCCTGTGGGAAGCCTTGAATGGGAGGACATCACCTGGGGTGGAGGTGGAGGAGCAGACCTGGACTGGGTGGGAGCAAGTTCCTCTGGGTCTGGAGGGTTGTGAAGCAGCTCCGTGATCCGGTCCTTCACCACCTGATACTGGGGTTCCTCCATGTTCTTGAGGTCTGGTTGACATAGCTGAGAAGGGTTGGGTTGGAGGATGAGAGCGTTGTGGACCAGCTGAGAGAGGAGATCTATACTGTTGCAGATGGTTCCCTGATCTCCAGCAGGATGTGTGTCTTGCTTCCCCTCCTGCTGTCTGGCTCTCTGCCTTTCTGTGGAGGTGAGCTGGGGGTGGATGCGGCTACGACTGTGGGAACTCGATGCTCCTCTCTCCACCGCACCAGGGAGTCCTCCACGCGCTCCACCACGGCAACAACAGCTGTCCGTGGGTCTCCGCCGTGGCACACTCCACAGAAACCTGCCTGGAGACAGGGACTGACTCTCGGCCGGAAGAGACTGGGGTCGCAGCAGGCTACCGGAGAGAGAGGGTAGACAGAGGGTCCTGGTGTCCTCGGTGGCGATCTCACCCTTCAGAGAAGCTGCGCCTGGCCATGACGTAGGTCTCTCTGTCCGTCAGCTTTACTTTGGCCTGCCAATTCTTCAGGTGCAGCTTCCCGTACCAGGTGTGCATATGTTTCACCAGCCGAGGAGCACCTCCGAAGTGTAACCCATACTCTCACCTCTCTTCAAGCAGCCTGCTTCCGCTTGGTGTCCTGTACAGCCGGTGTCCCTTCCGCCACAGATAGTCATTCTTCTCTCAGCCACTCCAGCACCTCATCCTCGTGTTTCACTCAACAATGAAGTATTCCTCCTCTCCCGTGTCCGCCCATACGCCTTTCCTCCCTTTCCAACCGAGTGGCCCTCATCAGAGGGGCTCCCAGGTGGTAGGGGCACTGCTCCTCCACACCACCACCAAGAGGCAGCACCAGCAGATCAATCAATCATTCATCATCATCACCAGCAGGAACATCATAAAATCAGCATCATCATCATTATCAATTCAGCACCAGCAGCAGGATCAGTCGGACCAGAGATCAGCAGCAGCAGATAATCACAGGAGCCCCAGCACCAGCAGCACCGAGCAGGACGAAACAGGACGAGCAAGACCAAAGAGCACGCAAGTTACGGGAGCAAGTCCAGGAGCACGAGCAGGACAGCACGCCAGGAGCAGCGTTCAGCAAAGTACGCAGCAGAAAGCACCACGCCAGGAGCAGCGCCAGCAGAAAGCTCCCAGCACCAGTAAGAGCGACCCGAGCAAGCAGAAAGCCCCAGCAGAAGCGAGAGTCAAGGACAGGGCGAAGGAGTGCCCTGTCCCTCTTGCCAGGAATTGGCGGCAGTGCTGAAGGCTTTTGCTTCTTCCCCATGTGTGGGGTTGCTGGCTTGGCGAGGCTGCAGCACCAAGGCTGGCAGAAGCCTGGCACCAAGCTGGCAGGAAGGCAGCAGCAAGGCAGGCAGCAAAGCTGGCAAGCAGGCCAGGCACCAAGTCTGCAGGCAGACTGCTAGGGCAGGGAGGCTGGAAGGCAGGTGCAGCAAAGCTGGCAGGCAGGCAGACACAAGGGCTGGCAGGGAGAGGCTGCCAGGAGGCTTGAGGAAGGCTTGGCAGAGGGCAGGCCAGGAACTCGATGTATCCTGCAGCAGGTCTTTCCTCCGAATGCTGCCACGTCGAGCTGCTCCCTTTATATCCGGGAGGGCTTGCGCAAATGCATCCCCCCCCCATGCGCAATTAACGCCAGGCATCCGTAGGCTTCCGCTTGTCAGCCGCTAGCTTCCACCTGTGCATCCGCTAGCTTTCTGCTGTGCATGCCGCTTTCATCCGTGTGCATCGTTCTGCATCTGCTGATCCGTCCGCGTAGTGCCGCTTTTGCTAACGGTCCCCCGAAGCCTAGCGATGTTCCAATCGCTCTCATCACGGCTTTCCATCCGTGGCTCCGTTCCGCAATCGCCCTGCATCCTCCCCACGTCCGTGTTATCCGTCCGGTTGATGCAAATTTTGCCCCTTCTGATGCGGATAACAACGGATGGAACATTTTGCTCGTCCATTGTGTGCGTTTTGCATCCGTTGGGCAGTGTGACAGGGCCTTTAGCTCCTTTGTAATTTTGAATGGTCACTAAACATGGCTGTAAGTCGAGGACCACCTGTACAACATATACCACATAGGTTCCTGGCTAACAATGAATCCGTACAATGAGAAAAAAATAATATGTCCAATCAGAACAACAATAACCATTCAGCTGTTAGATTGGAAACTTATCAGGCCATTTGGAATTTAATAATGTAGCCATATCACCCCCAGGTTTGTTTTCACAGCACCCTGAAATGTTCACATAGAAGCCCTATGTTTGTATGTAGCAATGAGCCAGATTGGCAGGTGATTGCAGTATGTATTTCCTATTGGTCAGTACTTATAGCACTTTACAAAAGCAAGTTTGTGGAAATTTTGCATTTGAATTGTGATTCTTGATTCATTATTTGTTACATATCAGACTAAATGATTTTAAATTTATGATTTCTAGTTTGTAGATGGTTCTCCATTTAAATATAATATGAGGCTTTTTCATTAATTTCTTTTTTACATTCTTGATGTTTAAACGTCAGGAGGAAACAAACCAGCAGAGTAGGGCAATATGACCTGACTGACTCCTTGTCATAATATTAGGCCAAACCCCCTTACTATTATATGCAAATATGGCTTGTGAATGAAGAGTAAAAAGAATTTAAAAGCAGCTCTTGTTTTCACTGACCCTGCAATAGTTAGGTCATTTTTATAAGAATCAATATTATGACCCTGAAATATGTCTCATGGTTTACAGGTGCAGCCATTCAGAGAAACATTGAAATGTTTTATCCATTCAGTTAGAATAACTTTAAAAATCACATAAAATTAACAAACAAGAAAACCATGATCACAAGCTCAATCCTTTTTATTAAGAATTTATGAAAAATATACTTAGCATGGTATGGGTCTTGACTGAAATTAGGTGTATACATCAGTGTCTTAAGTGAGCAGAATTATTTTGATATAAATATAAGGAGGAAATCATTTCTAAAACATTTTATTGTTATATATCAGCTTGATTTATTGATTGATTGATTGCCATCTACTTGGGTGAGTTTTCAATAGACTGATCTCAGAGATGACTGGTTCCTGACCTCATTCTTAGGTATTCCAGCATCAATTGTCACTGTAATTGAGTCCATGCAACTTCATTCTGTTATTAACTTTTCTTCAAAGTTTCCAGCATTATAGACTACTATGGAAAATTTATATTTTGCATGTTTCAAAAATATAATGAGATGAAAAAATTGTGGGTGTATTTTTTCTGGTTTTTTTTTTCTTTGCTTGCCTATCAATTGTCTTTTATTAGGTAGCACATTCCATAGAATAAGAGCCTGCACATACAAGCTATACCATACCTGAGTTGGTGATGCTCGTAAAATACATGCACAGATATTTATATATAATAAATGTTGTCCTCAAGTAATTTGTGAGATATTCTTCTCAAGAGCCTGAACTTCTTGTAGAGATTTTGCAATTGAGTAATGTAGTGTAACATAATGAAATACTCATACATTTATCTCTATATTACTTCTAGCACTTAGAGAAATTAGTTTATGTGATAGAATAGTAGAATAAATGGGATAAATGGCAAAACACTCTTGCTGGAGAATGAGACAATTGTTTGCAAAACATAATTAGAATCAAGCTATTCTCAGGATAGAAGTTTAAATGAATAAATATGTTACAACAGCAGTAACATTTTCTGTTGTGAATTTGCATGTGTGGTATTCAGCCTTGTGCTTTTACAAGAAGAGCAGGTGGCTTTTGACTCTCCTTACTCGAACTATTGAACATGTGGTCTGCAGATGATGAAGCATCTGGGGGCCATAGATTACCTGCTCTGCAATTTTAGAAAATGTTTTCTGAAATATCTGACTGTGTTGCACTTGGAGCTGCTTGTATTAAACTCTGAAAATTCTTTATTATTATGTTTTAATTAATATTTTAATTAAGTATCCAAACAGTTTCACATAAGATTGCAAAGATTTGAACAATCTTTTGTTTTTCAGTTCAAACTATTTTTCCCCATTGGTTTTTTCTGGATCTCCTTAATGTTATCTCAAATGAATGAAACATTTGTAACTGGACTAGAATTGAAGATGAACTTCTATATTTATTATCATTCACATTTTAAGGATTCATTTCATAGAAATATATTTTTCCTGGCTGTACATAAAAACTAGAGGGACAATGCTCCTGAAAGGGTCTCTCTGATAATCTTAGATGTAGTATATATCAATTTTGAAAACTGAAGTTTGCATCTGTTTGCATCTAGTCTAAAGATGTGCATTTTACAAAAAAAAAGTGTTTATAGGATTTTACATCTGTATATTCTGTTCAGTTAATCATATCCTGTAGGTATGTCAATAATTTTATAGCTAAATTTGCATTATTTTAATGCTACTTTTCCATAAAATTAACAAAATAATTAAGTGTTAAAATGCATCAATTTGATATTCCATGAGCTTGCTTTTCTTTATTTAACATCTAAAATTTAAATGTTACACAAGACAACACTGTCAGTGCTTTGACACGAGAGTGGAGTTTGCTGATTTTTTTTATACAGTACATAACAGCTTGTCCTAACTCTTTCGATTATGGTTGTTGTGGTTTTGTATCTCTGTTGTGATTGCTCTACCTCTTCTAGTTGGCTGCATTGTTTCTTTTTAGATTAATTCTGCTTTGTGTTGTCTTTTATCTGTATGCCGTAAGGGGCCAAGTGCCTCAGGCTGTTTGCTCATTAATTGTATTACTGAAATAATTTTAAAAAATGCAATTATCTCAGAATATTTATCAAAGATACTTGTTTTGAACTCCTATCTTCATTGAAATTAATGAAATGAAATTAAAGATAGAGATTTCAGTAAGAAAAATTAATTGTCTGATATTTTTGTCACAATGTTAGCCCTTTAAGATAGTCCTCAATTTATGAGCACAGTGGAGCATGGAATTTTGCTGCAACCAGACATAAAGACTGACTTCTAATTGCCAAATTCCCAAAATACAATTGAATGATAGCAGGAGGCAGCAGTTGTAACTTTGAGGATGAGTTGTAAGTAACTTTTTAAAAGTCTGTTGTAACATTAAGTGGTTGTTAAATAACAAGTTGTAAGTTGATGGCTACCTGTATCTTCATGAACGTCTTCTAAAACTTTTTCTTAGGTTATATTCCAGCCTCAGACTCGGTCCTATCTGATCATTGTCTTGGTAGTAGGACTTCAGTTCTCACAATGCATAATGTTAACTCACAACATGGATAAATGATAGAACTACTGCCTCTTTCTTTTCTTTACATTTAATTACTTTGTGTCTTGTTTTTTATTTTCTTCATCTTCATTTCTGACTTCTTCATATGAGAACTGATTCCTTATAATGAATACTGTCACGTTCGATAACTAGTGCAGGATACCATTTCAAAAATGGGGTGGGTATAAACTTTCCTGCTGCAATATGGCTGCTTTGCTGAAATATTAAAAGTGGTAGCAAATTAGTAAAATTCATTTGTATATTCATTCTTACAAATACCAGTGTGTATAATCTTTGAGCCTCTGACACAATATAAAAAACAAAACTTGCATCAGACTGCTATAAGTTTGAACAAAGAAGGATGAAGTCACACTATTATTTTGAATATGTAATGCATGATGAAAACAGCTTATGACTCATCATTAATTAGATATAATTTAGTATATTTTATTTTCTACGAAAAAGCTAATAGGAATTCTGTAGCCCAGAGGATTTAGAAATTTTAATTGGTTGGCAGTCTTAGTAATAATATTAACTGGTGACAAGGCACGTTGAATGGATATAGAATCATGCAGTAGGGAAGTAAGAAGCAGATAGATTGAGCTATTTGGTGATTCTTTCCAGTAGTGGAAAAATTACCAATGATGAAAGTGGAGTCTTGTCATATGCATATATGAAAGGAGTGAACTTTGAACTGCAGTGATGTGATATTCTTTCATTTTGATTAAAGTGTTGGATCAGGTGAATGCCTGTGGCCCTCTTTTCTTGCTGTTGTGTTTTTTCATCTATTAAACTTAAAGAATGGAAATATGGGACTGTTTACTTTCTTTTTCCAGACCATTCAGAATTTCCTTTAGAAAATTCTTCAATTTGTTAAAATAGATATTGAAGAAAGTGGTGCAGAGAAAGAAAAATTGTTTGTGTCCCATTTCATTAATTGAAGCAATTTAATTTATGGCTGAGGGACTTACTTGAATTCCTGGTCTCTCTGTCTTCTCTATAAACCTTTGAATTACATTAAAAGAAACTGTAAGACTTGGCAAGGTAATTCAGCAAGTTTCATAGTCAGATTAGTTGAATAGTGTTTGATAAATTTTAGTGAAGAACAACTGTGCTGATTCCTCTAATAGGGCATTGTTTGGGTTGTAACATACTTGCTGTTGTTACTCATTTTCAGTTGCTGCTGAGCAACAATATTGAGCTTCAATTCAAACATGGTAACCATTACTGATTCAGAAAACTACCTCACAAGAAGTAGAATATAATCTTAACAAAATAAACCATTTAGTTAATTATGAACAACTGACACCTCACCAGCTGTGTGCCAATCAAAGATACGAACCCTGCTGAAGTATAAATACTACTCCAAAAGAACCAGCATTGTTGCTTTTTGGAAAATGCTGTTTAAATCAGAGCAAATAGTATTTGGTTCTTAAAACGCCACATGTAAATGCTTTGCAAAATTACAACTTAATCAGATTCCGATTCTTAATGAATGGTCTAAAAAGCAAAGATTATACAAAATGAGATAAACACTTCTTTTTGTATTCCAATTTGCTTCTTATTTGGAATTGTCTGTGTTTTCTAAACGCTATGCGTGTTTAAATTGTATACATTATAGTTTAGTAATTAATATATTTATGTAATTTAATACTTGGATTTTTCAAATCCAGGATGTTTGGAAATAAGAGACTTCAGCTATTCCTTGCCTTTATTCTTGTTATTGTCTCTTATTTTGCCCCATGTTACCAATAAATCAGAGATAATAGATCTGTTTTCCCACCATATCTTGTTTTTTAAAAAAATAGATTATGGTAAATAAGAAGGATGTATATTATGTTTATTTATGGATATATATATGCAGAATGGGAAGATACATATTTAAGCCATTTTTGTTAACATGCCAAACAAACTCAAACTCTTTTGCCAAATTACTATGAATGTCAGAACCAGTCCCAAAAGTGATTTAATGCTGGGCATATATTTTCAATCTCTAATCAAAATGCCGACACTGATTTTTAGAAGGAGAAATCATCATTGTCTCAGTCCATTTAGACTGACTTAATTAGTAAGCCAAAGTTTAGCATTGTTTAGTTTAGTTTACTTTATTATCATTGCACCTCATACACCGAAATCAAACACCATCTTCAGTGTACATTATGACCATGAAAATAAACACAAACACACATCCTTCACACATTGAACCGGAAACC
>BHFT01013952.1:0-15143 GCA_004320025.1 Laticauda laticaudata | reverse complement strand
AACCAATCCACTTCTTACTTATCTAGACCAATCAGAACAGTAGCCTAGGATTCAACCACTTGCATATAGAACACCAATTATTTTTTATCAGCAGGAAGCATCTGGGAACTGTTTGATCAGGAATGTGTCTCTTTTTATAAGTCATGACTCATCAGCAAGTTTCTCTGGGAAGATGAAATGACATTTTCCTTCTGCTCTCCCCTCCTTCCAGGTAAAACTTTCCTTACTCTTTAATACCCCTTTTGATTAATTGTTGTGGTCTATAAAGGAGGAAGGTATCCAACACATAAGGGGAAGGGATGGGTTGGTGGAGCACTTGTACTATTTCCTCTTCACTGCCTGTACTGCAAATTGGAGCCATCATACATCACATGAAATGTAAGCATTGTGCCACTATAAACAAGGAGTTGCCAAACAATTTCAGCTCACAAAAGAACTAATCAGTATGTATCCTGGTGATAACCAGCCCTTGAAAAATCTTGAACAGCACACTTGTTTAGACTCAGATGGAAACAGACCAAGTGGAAAGGTTAGGCAAACGATGAGGAAGACAGCAGACCCACAGAAGAAAACCAACACCAAGCTTGGAAAATAGCACATAATGTTCTCTTCAGCAGTAGGAAGAGAGAAAGGGTGTGAGAAAAACTTATTTAAGAATGCTCCGAAGACTGAAGGAAAGACAGCAAGGAATTAACAATTAAATGAGCAAAGAAATGAATGAAATTATCTCTAGTCTCCTGTTCCGTTTCTTTAATGCATTCAGAGATATGTTTTGGTCTTGAACCTGTTTATTATTTGTAGGGAGTCACACCACAGCTTAACACACTCTCTGCACCTTCAAGGGAATTTAGCTTTCCCCAGTGCATACTTCCTTTAATTGGTCAGCAAAGTATGTTGTTTTTCTTAGTAACTCTTCCTCCCAAGTTACTAATGTTCTTATTTCACATTCCTTACTTTATGAGGTTTACTCCAGCTCAGTATGCAGAAATGCAAAAAGTTGAAAGGCAAAACTTTTCCTCACAGACTCCTATTTTTTTTCACCATTAGAAGTTTTTCATTCTTGCTGCATATCTATTTATGATCTTGAAACACATTATGTTTCTTTTATTATCTGTATTACATATTGGCAAAAAAAAAAATCAGAAAATAAAATACATTCTGAATAGTCAAGTCCTTGTTGATGATCCAAACTCTGTAAAGGACCTTGGAGTACTCATCTCTAACGATCGAAGTGCTAGAGCCCATTGTACTACATAGTCAAAAAGGTATTAAGAGTTGTTAACCTAATCCTACGTAGCTTTTTCTCAGGTAATATCACACGACTAACTACAGCATACAAAACTTTTGCTAAACCAATACTTGAATACAGCTCATCAATCTGGAACCTGCATTATGTATCTGATATTAATACAGTGGAAAAAGTCCAGAAATATTTCACAAGAAGAGTTCTCCACTCCTCTATTCGTTGTAGAATACCTTATGCCACCAGACTTGAAATTCTAGACCTAGAACTATGCCGCCTTGGGTCCGATCTAAGTATGGCACATAAAATTATACATTGCAATGTCCTACCTGTCAATGAATACTTCAGTTTCAACCATAACAACACAAGAGCACACAATAGATACAAACTCAAGGTAAACCGCACCAAACTTGATTGCAGGAAATACGACTTCAGCAACAGAGTGGTCAGTGTCTGGAATACTCTTCCTGACTCTGTGGTTTCTTCCCCAAGCCCAAAAACTTTCACCTTAGACTGTCTACTATTGACCTCACCCCTTTCCTAAGAGGGGTGTGCATAAGCGCACCAATGTGCATACCGTCCCTGTCCTATTGTTTGTTTTTTATTTGTATCCATTTCATGTATTCATAACTATTATTATTATTTAAAATAATAATTTAAAATTATTTCTCCTGCTCATTATTGAGTTAGCGTTACACTTCTACAAGACTTATTACACACAGCCATGTGCTTCTTGTCCTCCAGTACCCTTATAACATTTTACCCAAAAAAGGCTCCCAAGACAATTCTAGGTTAAGACCTTCAAACATCAGTCACGGCAAAATAAACAAGCCAAGGAAGTTTTAAAAGATCACTATTGGAACAATATATTTAAAACCACCGAAAAGCCAAGAATTTAAAAACCATGATGTCACTATCTTGCCAATCTTTGGAAGTGAGCTCTGCAACCAAGCTATGATAAAGTCCTGCTCCACATTGGGCTTAGGGAGGGAATATAATTAAAAGAATTTCTACAGCACATTGAAATTAAAGGCTGGTTCACACACAGGGGGATACTGAGGTTTTCATGACCATCTTTAAGAAAATGGGAGATGAAAAAAAGTGAAGTTAAAACTGAAATGCAAAAGATATCCAGCTCATGGATTCCTTTCTGAATATTTCACTAACAGTATCACATTCTTTAAGTTTGGTCATACAAGCAGCACGCCTTCTCTATTCCACCAAGGTGCCAATCTTCCTTGCTCCCCTGATGCTCTGCCTGTTTTATTTATTTTTTATCCTGATTTTATTATATTGGAGGTAACTCAAGGCGATGAACATTCCTAATATTCCTTACTCCTCCTACTGTCCTCATCATTATGAGGTGGACTGGGCCGAGAGAGAGCGGCCTAAAGGCACCCAGCTGATTTTTGTACTTAAAGGAGGACTAGAACTTACAGTTTCCTAGTTTCTAGGCCAGTACCTTAACATTACACCAGACTTGGCAACTTTAAGCCTTGTGGACTTCAACTCCCTGAATTCTCCAGCCAGCTATTCTGGCTAGAGAATTCTGGGAGTTGGAAGTCCACAAGTCTTAAAAGTTGCCAAGTTTGGAGACCTCTGCATTACACCATATTGGCTCTCTGAATTTGCAGATAGCATCAAAACAAGATTTAATTTCCAGTCCAACTGACAACTCTAGATGGACCCATATATCACTCTCCTTTGACTTAAGACAACAAACACCTTCGGCCTTCACTAATGTGTCTATCAGTACTTATCTAAATAGATTCAAAATGCTGTTATTACATTAATGCTTTTACATCGATAAATTAGCCATTCATTATACCTTCATCCAAACCAAGTTACTTTGAAAAACCTCTACAGGAAAAAAATATGACAATAAAACAAAGACTGGAATTTACAATAAATTTCTTCAGAATGATTGCTGCTTCATACCAGAAAAATTGTATCAATTCTTCTTCCCTGCCTTACCTGACATTGTTTTTTGAGGATTACTTTAATGTTTAAAAATGACATGGGAAATTTGTATGATTCACAGCAATGTTTAAGCCTTCAACCTTGTCTCTGCTTGCCTCTGGGTTATATTTGGATACTAAGCCAGATCATTTTAAAAACAAATGTGTCATAAACATTCGGAACGTCAGTGTGCCTTAATCACGCCTTGTGCCCAAAAGTTGCAATCCTGAAGGACAATTAAAGATGGGTGCTCCTGGCACAATTATTATAGTGTTCATTCTTCTGAATCAATTGACCCTGGGGAAATCTTTTATAACTCATTTGCATCAGTTAGGATATACAATGAATAAAATTAAATAAAGTAGTTACAATCCCTTTAGATCAGAAGTCTTCAACCTCTGGTCTTGGGATCGGTACCAGTATGTGGCATGCCAGAAATTGGTCTGTAAAACAAGCAAAACTCCATTCATGGGATGCAGGTAGCACACATAACTACACCTCCTCTGGTCTGTGGAAAAACCTCTCTCCCTGCAATCAGTCCCTGGTGCCCAAAAGGTTGGGGCCACTGCTTTCGATTACCATATTTTTCAGACTATAGGATGCTCTGAACTGTAAGACGCACCTGGCTTTTGGGGAGGAAAACAAAAAAAAAAAATCTGCCTCTGCCTCCCAGCAATTTGCCTCCTTCAGCAAACAGCAAGGTCAGCTTCAGCACAGCCTGATTTAGCACGAGCAGCTGATTGGCGGTTGGATCTGCCTCCAGACGATCAGCTGTTCCAGTATGCAAGGATCAACACCGCCTCCGCATGCCAATTTTTGGCCTCTGCGTGCCCCGTTCTCGGCTACCGCGTATCCCATCGGGTGTGTGGACACTGAAAATGGGATGTGCAGAGGCTTGAAATGGGGCGCGGAGAGGCAGCGATAGGTGATGGCAATCCCTGCAAATTGGAACAGCTGATTGTCGGTATTCCAGGAGGCAGATCCAACTGACAATCAGCTGCTTGTGCTAAATCAAGCTGTGCTGAAGCTGACCAGGCTGTTTGCTGCTGGGAGGCAGAGGCTGAAGGGTGGGGAACAGCGGGTAGGCCGGACTTCAGAAACATTCGCTGTATAAGACGCACAGACATTTCCACCCACTTTTGAGTCTTATACACCAAAAAATACAGTATGTGACAAAGTCAGCCATTTTCAGTCTTGCTGAAAATGTGAAAGTTACTTGATAGGAATCATAGAGAACAACTACACAATAAAATCTAGGACAAATGGGGGGTATATTTAATTTTGTCTATAGCAACAGCTATGCTGTCTATAGATTAACACTACAAAAGTCAAAGAGAAATGGTGATTTAACTACCTGACTCAACATTACCTCATAGTGTATTGTCAAGCTAACCAGAGTGTTTCAAACTCTGTGCCAAGATCCCATCCACCACCTGCTTATTCGCTTGTTTCACAAGCCTATTATAGTTTCTTGAGTCAACCCTATCTCTCTTTTATACTGACAATCCACCTGAAATGATACACATGCTTTATTCGTTTTGTCCTTTCCTTTACAGGTAGACCTTGCTTTACCACCAGTTATTTAGCAAGCATTTGAATGTCTAAAGGACTTCCCAAAGCTACTCATGACCCATTTTCAAAGTTCTGAAAGCTGAAACCCTCTCTCCCTCCGATTATGTGATTGTATTTTGGGAGCTTGGCAACTGGCTCATATTTATGGGATTTTGCAGTGTTCTGTGGTCACACAATCACAACTTTTGGCTTTTTTTTTTTTTTGCCAGTTTCCAGCAAAAGCCATCTATTGGGGAAAATGAGTTCGTGCAGTTGTGATGTTTGCTTAACAACAGCTGCATACACTTAATGGCCACTGCAAAAAATCAGCCATAGTCACGTGGTGACTCACTTAATGAGTGCCACAACTTACAACTGTAATGCTGGGCCCAGTTATAAGTCAAGGACAACCTGTATAACATTTAATGTCAGGCAGGAAAAAAAAACAGAATGACACCATGAGTTGACCATGAGTTGCATGTCTATATATAAGAATCTCACTAAACTGCTTGCATTCTTTTAGGAAATGCCAGAGAAGGGTTTCAGAGATTCTGGGGGAATGAAGACCTATGTCACTTCCTGATGTGCGAGGACTCTATGCTCGCCCCTCCTTCACACATTTCCCCCCCCTTTGGCTGGAGATTCCACCATATTTAATCACCAAATACTATAACAAAAAATACCTCATCTTCAAACTGTTAACATTTCTTTCCAGAAGATTTCTTCTTCATTTTTTCTCCAAGCCAAATGATTGCCTCTCCAACACACACACACACACATATATATGTATATATATATTTTCCCTCCCTCTAACATAATAACAGAAAAAGAGTCACATCACAATGTCAGGGTATTAAAAAAAAACCTCACTGCTTACTTGAAAATTGAGTATTACAAAGTTAATGGGAGCTATTCATGGAGAAGATATAGTGGATATCACAACAGGTATCAACCCCTCTTTTTGCTAAGTAAAGGTAAAAAGGTAAAGGTTTCCCTAGTCCAGTAATATCTGACTCTAAGGAGTGGTGCTCATCTGTTTCTTAACCCAGGGAGACAGCATTGTCTGAAGATACTTGTGTGGTCATGTGGCCAGAATTACTATATCCTGAGGCACACAAAACGCTGTTATCTTCCTATTGAAATGGTACCTATTTATCTACTCACATTTGCATGCTTTTGAATTGCTAGGTGGCAGGCACAGGGGCAAGTAACGGGAGCTCACCCTATCCTTATTTTTCCAACCATATATTCTCACTCCATCCAGATTTATGCAGAAATAACCCCCTCTCAGTCATTCCCCTTATATTCTAAATGCATTGTATTAGTTCTGGATCCCATCAAATTAGATTTATGGAACTAATTTTTTATTTACACAGAATGGTTACACCACTGTTTTTAACTTCTTTCCACTCCATTGAGTCAATGCCACATGAACTAGAGGGCACACACCCTGTGATGAGCAGTACCTTATGCGTCGATTATTCAGACATACAATTGTGAAAAGCTGTGGAGTCCAGAGTGCTCTTTCAGCTTGTTTTCTTGCAGATATTTCATTACCCCAGTAACATTAGTAGCAAGGAACTGCTTCCTGCAAATAACCATTATTATAACATTCAGTGCTTGATACAGTCCCAGTTTGCAAAAACAAACTATTGCAAAAAAATCCCACCACACACACACACACACAAATATACATATATGCTCACACAAAGGCTTTTCCAAGGTAAAGTTTCAGCCAATTTAGATATGAACCTGTTTATCTTGCCTAAAGCACTTAGGACACTTTTAGATGTACTAAGGGTTAACTGCAATAGGCTATAATTTCTATACTTGAAGCATCAATTAGCAGATAATTATTTATCTTATTTTGTTCCAGCAGCTATAAAACATTCTTGGCCTTCAGATAGGCAATTTTGCCTGATTTTTCTAAAACGTACAAAGAACTGAGTTCCATCTCTTCTTTTAACATCTAAAAACATGAATATGTACATTCTGAAATGTGGCCAAGAGGATAAAATATCGGCTGAGGGAAGGAAGGAAAGGAATTAGTAGTTGAGAGTGTCTTAAACCACTCAAGGATGCAGTTGTGTGAACAGCCTTTTTTAATGCACCAAAATAAAACTAGAGTCCGAAATGTGCTAACTAGAAAAGGAAAGAAGTCCAAGCCATCTGAGGCCGCTGAAGCCAACTTGCTGCAGAAATGCAAGCATTTTTAGCTGGGAATGGAACAACTTGCCACAGCCAACTTGCTCCGGCCAACTCGCTGTGGGACAATTGAACAATTTCATTGAATTATTTAAAAACTATTTTAACTTTTGCCATTCCCATTTCATTCTGTCCTTCCTTTTTGCATCCTTTCTTTCATGATTCTATTCCACCATTACTTTGGTATTGGTGTAACTCTTGCCCCTCAAAGAGTTGTCCTGCGGCGAGAGATCCTGTCCTGTGAAGCGAGTTGGCCGTGGCAAGCTAAGCTGGCTGTGGCGAGTTACTCATGGCGAATTGTCATGAATTCCCCCTTAAAATTATTTTGCCTTGCAAGCCGATTGAAAAGGGGGCCACGATTTATCTGGCCAACTGCTCCCCACGGTACTGTCGGACACGTGGACGCTCGGTTTTATTTATTTATTTAAAAAAAAATGTTTTGGTCGCACGGGATCCAGGAACTCGGGCAGCACCGTTTGCAAATCGTTTTTGTGTGCTTTGCTTTTTTTGAAGCGGAAGAGAACTTCCAGAAAGGTGGCAGCACCTCACCTGTAGTAACCCAGAGGCTTCTGAATCCCTCCTCCCCGCCCTCCCCCACGCGGAGAGCCTGCCCTCTTCCTCCTGCGGCTCGTGAGGCAAAAAAGGCGGCCGTGGCAGCCAGCGAGCAGCACCGAAACAGCCAGTTCCCGCCTCGCGCCTCATCGCCGGGCCTCCCCTCAGGAGCGGCTGCGGTGGCCGAGCCCGCCCCTCTCCCAGCCTCCTTCGCGGCTAAACCCTCCCTCCCTGCTTCTCCGTCGTCGTCCCCCCCCCGCCCGTCCTTTTCCTTATTCCCATCCTGAAGCGAGGCGGTGTGGGAGCTTCGGTCACCGCTGCCTCCGCCTCCGCCGCTACCTTCTCTTCGGCGCTGAGCCGGGCGGCGCTTCTCCACAGCTCCGGGACTTGCCCAGAGGGACAAGGACGGGGCCCGTTCCTGCCGCGCCGAAGCCTCGGGAGAAGCGACCCGGAGAGCCACAAAGGAGCGCCGACGGCGAAGCTTGCGCTGATTGCGGAGTCGCCATGAGTTGGGCACGGAGCTCTGGGTGAGTCTTTTCCTCTCCCCCCCCCGCCCGCCCCCACCTACACACACATATCCCGGTTCCTCTCCATTGTGCTCGGGCTTCGCAACGCGACCCTCTTACGGGGAAGGAGCGAGCTGCTTTTGTGGCGTGTGTGTAATACGTGTGTGTGTGTGTGTGAGAGAGAGAGAGAGAGAGAGAGAGAGTCGGCAGGCGCAGCCCCCTCGCCCCGCAATCTCCTCCGTGTGGCGGGCAGCGGGAGGGGCGCCCGGGCTGCTTTGTTGAGCGAAGTAATGGAAGCGCCTCGGGGGACAGAGAGAAAAAGCGTGACTTGGGTAACGTGTGTGTGTGTGTGGGGGGGTGGGGGTGGATCGGCCCGTTTCCCACGTCTGGGACGAGGGGGCGGGGCCCAAAGGAGAAAATCCCTCTCCCCCCTTCATCTGCTTTCCCCCCCCCCCTCTCCCCCTTTTGTCTTTTTTTTCCCCTCCTTTCCAGCGCTTAGAATTCCGCGCTGAGATTGATCTCCATCCGCGGGCTCTCTCCGTGGGGTGTTTTTCTCTCTCTCCAGCGGTGGGTGGGTGGGTTGAAGGACGTTGGTTTCTCTGCAAGAGCGCTGGGTCTTTTTGGAAGGGGGAATCCACAGCATCCGTGCTCTCTCCCCCTCCTGAAAGGCGGGGGTGGGGGTGGGGGGGGGGNCCTTGAGCTGCTTTGGTTGGTCGTGCAGTTTCTCTCCCCCCCCCTCTTTTTCTCTCCTTAAACAAAGAAAAAAAAAAGGAGGGGGGGCTTGGACAATACAGGGCAAGAAAGGAGGCCTGGATTCATGCTGGGCAGGAGGGGGTTGTTGAGTTTCGTCTTAAGGAAGAAACTGAAGGTGGAGTGTATTGTAGGCAGGTCCCTGCTACCTTTGGTGGTGAGTCAGGCCGTGCCTGCTTTTGAGGAACTGGACCAGGTTGAACCCAAAGGTGTACCGGAGGGGGCAGCCAAAATGAGCTGACCAGCAATCAAAGCTTCCTTTGGGTTTAGCTGAGTCCCGGAGCTAAAATGAGAGGAATTCTTGATTGCAACCTTACTGTCAAGTCATATGAGGTCTGAGTCACTCCGAAGCCCGTATATTAACATTCTCAAATACCACACCTTGGTGTGGTGTATTTTCTCCTTGGTGGCATAGTTTCTTCTCTCAAATATCTGAGTAATTTGAAAAGTAGGCAATTACTCTGTTCTGCTGTTTCTGTGAACATTAAAAAAAAATTTTTTTAAAAAAACCCATTTGTTATTAAACCTTGCTAGTAGAAACCATGATGGGAAACCAAAGTAGGCAGATCTCCGTGTGAGAGGGTCCATAGGCATCAATTGGATGCTCTGCATGCAGTTGTACTATTGATTAGGGATGGAAAGTAATGGCCCGTGTGTATGAAGGACAACTTTGATGTTCAGTGGTTAACTTTAGTGGTTGTGTTCTTTAATCAAAGCTGAATCAGTGAGCAAGTCCTGTCATTTAACGACTCTGCTTGCTTTATCTTAATTGTGGTCAGTTGCAGCCATTTCTGGTTCAGGAAGTACAGTACGATGCCTGGCCACTCATATCTTCTTCAGCTCACAACTGAGCTCCTGCAGTTCAGAATGATGTTGAAAGCCTTTTGGAAACCAGCTGGTACAGCATACAGCTGCCCATATAATTATGAGCACATCCACATTTTTCTGTGTTGCTTCTGTAACTGCACTGTAAGCTTCCAGGTACAATTCAGCATCACCTTTAAAGACCTTTATTGCTCAGGGCTTGGATATCTGCAAAGCTGCCTTCTCTGGATTATTTATTAAATTTATATGCCTCCCATCTCTCTGATAGGGCTACTCTGCTTCCTAGTGGGATCTGAGGTTAAATCTTTCTCCCAGTGAGATTGGGAAGAGAGAATTTGCTGAGGGACATTTACAGGTATCCTGCTTAAAATACTTAGAGGCTGTAGTAATTTGAGCAACATAGATTGATTATAATTAGAAAACAATATATGTAGCTCAGGGTTGAAGTGTACCATCCTTGATGCTGTCTGAGTTTGCTTTGCTGATATTATTTAGTCATGTAATGAAATGTCTACAAGCAAACAACCGAGCTCAGACAGCATCAAGGAAACAACATTGAATGATTCAATGGAGTCAGTTAATGAATAGGAACAGTGACATCGGAATAGATTTGTTTTCTTTTGCACAAGTATTAATTGATTCCTTTAAAACATTCCAGTTGGCTCACAGTTCAAAAAGATGGTCCAAATTGTGTATAGTAACTTTAATTTGATATTGTAGTTTTTCATTTGTATTTTGGTGATTTCTGTAATTTTGCAATACTGTACCTGATTTATTTATCACATTTACCTCCCAGCTTTAATTCAGGAGATAGTCCACATATATTGGCCTGAGAGAGAGAGAGAGTGATTAGCTCAAAGTCACCCATTGAGTTTCCATGGCTGAGGATAATCTATTCTAGAATGTGCCCGCCCCACATTTCTCACCCAACATTTTAAACCACTACACCACCCTGATTCTCCTGTCAATTTGTATTTTAAATTGTCCATTTAAAGGCATATTTTTATTTTTATGTATTACTAATTTACAGTTTAGTGGTGTAACTTGTATAGCTGTTCTGATACATATAAATTAATTGGAACTTGAAAATGTGTCAGAAAATGTGGCAAAACATTTTTTAAAATGGTTGTAAATTGAAGTGTATATGAAATGAAATTTCTTTAATTAGAATCTTTAATCACTTTAATGAGTTTATCTGTGGGGGGAAAAGTTGAACAACTTGCTGCTTATTTTCTGGGAATGATCTGCCCTTTCTTTAGACGTTGACTGTATTTTTAGATGCTATCTAAAGAAACTATGTAATATGTACAGATTTTTCTTTTGGATCAACAGTGAACACTGAGTGAATACTGAGTTCAGGAAAAGCATTTGCATCTAAAATAGTGACTTTATAAAACTATTGTTTGGCTTTAAAAATAACCATATAGTCACTTATCTGATGCAAATCAAAATGTAAATTGAACTTTTAAGACTAGATTCTGTACAGATATTTGTTTAATAGTTATCTGATTAAGGACTTGGATGTAGTACAATGTTATAACTATCAAGTCATTTAAATAAAGTACAAAAAGTAACCTAATAACATAGATGGAAGGGGTACATTTTAAGTTTATATTCTATCTATATTTTTGTATATATTTTGAAGATAGATACTGATATTTTTATGACATATTTATTAAATTTATTATGTCAGAATGTATATGTTGGCCAACATAGTCATACATAAGGAGGGACAAATTTTATTAGATTTTTATCTCATTTTTAGTTATGTCTAAAAATTGTTCACAGGAATAAGTACATGCAGTCTTCAACTTACAATGGTTTGTTTAGTGACCGCTCAAAGTTATAACACTGAAAAAAATGACATGACTTTTTCACACTTGCAATTCTTACAGCACCTCGATGGTCACATGATCAAAATTTGTACATTTGGCAGTTGGTCTTTATGAGGATTTCAAGTGTCCCATGATCATGCGATCACCTTTTATGACCTGACAAAGGCCATTTGGAAACCAGATTCACTTCTCCTTGTTACTAATTTAACTACTGAAGTGATTCAGTTAACAACTGTGGCAAGAAAAGTTATAAAATGGAGCAAAACTCACTTAACTAATATCTCACTGAACAACAGAAATTTTGGGCTCAATTGTGGTCATAAGTGGAGGACTATGTATAAAATTGTGATAAAACTAGTCCTCCTTTACCAACCACAGTTGAAATCACCAAATCAGTTGTTAAACACAGTGGGAGCTAAATGAAACCTCAACTGTGATCATAGTATCATTTCAGCTTTCCTTTTGCCTTTACAAACCTGTGAAGGTTGTAATCAGACTGGTCACAAAAGTACTTTTTAATCATGATTGTAACTGCGAATAGTTGCTAAATGAGGATTACCTGTACATTATCTCTGTAATGAAAGATAACAATTTTAGCTAACTTTGGTAAGCTATAAAATTCTTTCAGCTGTTTGGCTAATGAAGACAAAATAGCCTCTTAAAAATAGTCAGTTGTACTTCACTGGAATTAGAAACAGGTCAAACCATTTATAGAGAAGTCTGAAAATATCTGTTCTCTGCAGTGATGATTCTCTTATCTTTCTGGATACTTACTTCTTCAATATGCTTTTCAAATAATAGCAATAACGCTTAGATTTATATATGCTTCACAGTGCTTTACAGCCTTCTCTAAGTGGTTTTTCAAAGAATGATGCACATTCATTTCTGTATTTGCACTGAAAACTTTATTTTGTAATTTCAGTAGAATTTTAAGATGATTTAGCTCATCCTTATTTTTGAGCTAATGTGTGGTACTTACCTTGTGTTTTTTGAACATGATTAACAAATCTACTTCATGAATGCAAACCACCCTGTATTTTATATTATTAGAAAAACATTTTTTAAAATCCAAGAACAGAAAATTTGGTTTCATCAATATGCCCCTTTGAATTAAAAAAAAAATCTTAATATGATATGAGAACCCAGCCTTCATGGATTCATTTGTCTAGTGGTGTCACTATAGCATTTCTTCCCAGCCATCATATAATAAATAACTTAATATTTGGAAAGTACTTTTAGTCTGATTTGAGAAATAGATGGTTTTTAATAACACTGTGTATAAAAATGAATGTAAAATCCCAAGATTTCACCAGAATGATGAAAGATGGGCTGTAACTTGGTGACAGAAGCCTTTTTCTTATATGAAGTTGCAATAAAGGAACAAAAGGAAGAGGGCTTCCATCACAATGCATGTTCTGTCATTTTGCTTTCTGTGCAACCCTATGACTAGAATTGCAACCAGTGGTAAACTGTTGGACCCAATTAACAGTGCTTATAAGATTATAGCTTATCACAGCCTACATTTTCACAGGTGGGTTTATGGTTTCTGATGGTTCTCTTCATAGCTGAACAAGCAGATAGATTTCCCTATGAGTCATCTAAAACAGTGGTTTCCAACCTTGGGCACTTTATGACATGTGGACTTCAACTCCCAGAATTCCTGGCTGGCTGAGGAATTCTGGGAGTTGAAGTCCACAAATCGTAAAGTGCCCAAGGTTGTGGAAACCCCTGATCTAAAATGTGGTTTGCTTTTCTGTAAACCACCTAGAGTATCTGTGAGGGAGTAAGCAACTATATAAAGTTTCCAAAATAAGTAAAATGTTTCTGGAGAAACTAAGTAACATATATCTTCAAAACATACTTTAAAGTTAAACTAGCCTTTTGGTTTTTCTAATGATGTACAGGTAGTTCTCACGTAACTATGATCCGTTCAAAATTGCGACAATATTAAAGAATGCTAGTTTTAACTGGTACTCAAAAGTTATATCTTTTGGCAGCCCACTCACATTTAAAATCTCAGCATATACTTCAACATCACCATCACCCTGCTTTTTGGACTACATAATCCTGGCCTAATGGGCACAATTTATGACCACCAGAAGTGCCATCATTTAGGGGTGTGGTCACGTGATGTTTTGCCTAATGACTGTTTCACCAAAAAATGGAAATTCTGGTTCCAATTCAGGTTGTTAAATGAGGACTACCTGTGTTTGTAAAAGCAAAATACAGCCAATATAATCATAGTACAAGTAGTCCTCATTTAGCAACCATATTACAGCAGTGATGGAAAAATTACCTTTACAGTCAATCGTCACATTTATCACCTTTGCAGATCTGTAAAGGAAAGTAGAGCTGAAGCCATCATAAGCACAATGGTGGTTTCTCTTAGCGACCATTTCGCTTGAGGACTGACTTACTGGTCCCAAATGTAGTAGTTAAACAAGGACTACCTGTAATTTATTTAGGAATGGTCTGTTACACAGACTAGTGAATCGTGCTAGCTATGCTTGTAGTAGTTCAGTTTCAGAGCATACTGCAAAATGTTACACATATTTGATATATAAAGGTTTTTCTCTAAAGTACTCGAATGAGAGATGCTTTTCAAAGCAGTTTTTAAAACTGGGCAATTATTTCAGTGTTGCAGATAAGAACAAATAGCTGAGAAAAATGTTACCAACCTGGCTGCATATAATGCTGGGCAGCTTGAGTGACAGGTTCGGCAAGTTATTTACCTTGAAGGAATTGTTATTCTCTCTCCAAATGAGTTAGCAATGGTTAGCTGTAAGCTTTGCTTACTCAAGAATAGTCCAACTATGATGATAATATTAAAAAAGAATCTTACCAGGCTAATTGCTATTTCAACTCCATGCAACTTAATAGCATCTTCCCATAAGTTTTCTGATTGCATGGCTATCTGATATTCTGATCCTGTTTCCATGGAAAATGAATCATTAGTCTTGAAAGGGTCGTTTCCCCCCCACCCCCAATAGTTAAATTTTCCAGATTGGCAGTAATATTTCCATGGTTGTAGATAAGTTATTGAAATCTTCTGAAGCAATGCGCCAATTTCTTTTATGAAGCTATTTCGGATAATGGTTACTCAGACTGGTGAGAAATGGGAGACACTTTAAACAAAAAATACAACAAATGGAGTGTGTTTTCATTTAAAGTTATCTGATGTCACTTACTGAGACAAAGGGGAAGAACATTTCCAACATTTGTTTTCCATGTTCAAATAACTGAACACAATGGAGGTGGGAAAAAAAAATAAGGAAGATAAATTCTAGAAATAGAAGTGAATCATTCTCAGATGTTACACTTTTAAACAATTAATTGCTGTTTCAAAAATGGTGTTCCATTCTGCATTTGAAAGTTAAAATAATAAAAAATAAGGTTAGCATGCCATGAAACTAACTGATAGCATAATGTATTTCCAGCTTCTTCAGATATGGGAAGAGGTGAATGATATTTCTGTATACATGGACTGAATTATGAGAGTGGAAAACAAAGCTTCAGAGTTTAAGAACATAAGGACTTAAATATATCCTGCTGATGTTTAGTTTTATATGATTTATAGAATCAAATATGAAAAATTAAGACAACAAAGAGGCAGAGAACACTAGAACAGTAATGGAAATATTTAAGGCCCGGTCCCACTGCATTTATGGATGCAAAGAGGATGTAAAACGTTAAAAAAAGCTTGCCATCTGTTGGAAA